>OOFJ01014922.1:1869-17546 GCA_900323375.1 Benthosema glaciale | reverse complement strand
CCTTTGTGTGTGAAGGTGGGGGTGGGGTGGCGTTGGGGGGGCAGTGACCCAAACAGCCAGTCTTTCAGGCCTGGGCTTACACGGACCAACAGGCCTGGGCTGTAACCTGGCAACAGTAACCCACGGTGGGACAGAGGGAAAGAGGGGGTTGTTGTCAGACAGGGTTCCATGAGGACAGTTGGGGCACTTGAGAGGACAGATCCCTTGCATATGCAGGTAGCACTCAGAGTCAGCGCAGTGTGGGACCAATTCAAGCCCATAATGGAGTACGATCGGTCCTAAAAAAAGCAGCGTGTATAAGCATTATACAGTTTAAAGACAGTCCAACATTTAATAGAAGAATGGTGCTCAGACAGACAATGGCGGTATTGAAATGTCCTGAGGGAGTTTTTTTTTCTTCGTGCCCCCCCCTTCCCCTTCACTGCATGAATATTAACCATGTGAACATCAAGACAATTAACCTTCGCTAAGAGGAAACTAAATATGAATCTATACAGAAAGGTAAGGCAGCTGGTTCACCCATCACCTCTGAGAGATGTGAACTCACGCACGCAGCATAGTACTCTAGATATACTGTATAGATATAGCCACTATATACTTGTACACTCTACATGCACACAAGTATTACTTGTACCCGCTACAAGCATACAGGCCTAAGTAAAGGTAGTTCTCTGACTTTGGGGAATGCTCAAAAGTTGCCACTGTGAAATTTTGCACTTTGATGCGAGAAAGAGGTCTGCTTGCTAAACAAACAATTACTTACTGTGCTGCAACTGATCTGACAATAAATTAGGAGCACACTTGCACTCCACATTTCTGTTGATACACTATCTGCACAAATGTGCCTAAAATGTCAACAGATTTATGGAAAAATACTCCCTGACATTTCTGAAATAGCAGAGCCTTTGCCTATAACCACATTGCATGAATCCCAGGGTTGAGGTCTTTCAGAGCATTCTTCAATGAACTCGGCCACAAAAACCCCACCCCACCACCTAAACTGAACCAGACTTCTGGAAAACTTTGAAATTTTAAAGAAAGGTTTTTCACCCAAAACATAAAAGATCTAGTGCTTGGCATGTATCCAACATTTTGGCGCATGTCCAACTACATACTTTCTAAAATGACATTACCATCACAAAGGATATGACTAAGGCCTTCCAGCCGGTGTCCATATGGTTGATCAATTCAGTGAATAATATCTGCCGCAATATTAATATGGAGTATGTTACCGTGGCGTGGAACTGTATCTTGAAAGAACCCACACGGACAGTTTGCCAATGTTGACAGAGGCCGTCATACAAATTGACTGAGAGCTGTTTGCACAAAGTCTCACACATATCCGTGGTCCTGAAAGACCCGGGTTTGTTTATAGGGCACTGGCAAACTTCTACAGCGATAAGCTAGTAGGGAAGAATGCTTGGAAAACTGCCAAGGAATGTCCATTATCTCGACCACTGTCACCCATAAAACCACTGGAAGAGTTTACGATGAAGGTGGTGGTCGTCTCCTATCTCACTCAAACATCTTATTTAACCCCAAAGCAGATAACTTCCATGTGGTCAATCAGCGTCGTTTCCCAAGTCGAGTATCCCTGCCTGAATCTGGGTCTTGCGTTAAGGGAGGTAGTAAATATCGCCTGGCTAAATCAACACGTTTCTGGAAAACTGTGATTCTCTTCCTGCAGCATTCACAGAAAAGAGCCCATCCCTTCCTCTTCTGCCAAGGGTGGGAGAAACGGGGGGGGGAATTTGGCTGGGTTGTGAGGAACGACCTCAGTTATTCCAATCAGCCATGCTGCCTACATGTGTCTTTAGAAGTCATTGTCTCCCAGATGAGGACAAACAGTCAAGGGATAAGACTTCAGACGGAGGCTTATCCCTATCTAAGCATGAGGTTCAGACATACGCTGGCTACCAAAATAACTAATAATACACAAATCATGGCGTTTCCTTCCTCTGCCGGCTACATGGTAATGGAAAGTCTGACAATTATTATCTAGCAAAGCCGTGCGTGCGTGCGTGCGTGCGTGCGTGCGTGCGTGCGTGCGTGCGCACACAGATGCGTGCACATGTGTGTTTGTGTGTTAACACATTTGCACTTAGGCCTTTCCAAGTTCAAGTAATAAATCTTGGGGACAACAGTAGAACAGTAGAAATGCAAGCATGTGTGGTTAGAAACACGCACGGAATCGAATGTGAAAAAGCATGAGAACGTTGATGGAGTATGGAGACTGGTGCATTGAGTTATTTGAATAAGCTGCTTAAGCTGCCGAAATAGATGGGATGTACGTAGCAAGAGAGGTCAGAAGGCACCACTTCCTGTGATGGGGCCTGGGAAACGCAAATCCTGGTCCCCAGTCGTGACCCAGGATAAGTGGGGACGACAATATCCGCCTGCCCCCCTATCATAGTTTGACCACATTGATGTCACATACTGCTCATCTCTTGTCTGAATGACGTCCGTAGAGATTCCCCGATAAACCGGCCACTGATCGGTGATTGTCCGATATTCACTCCAAATGACTCGATCGGTGAACGCCAATTTACCCTAGCTGGAGAAATCGCCTGATACCATTTAAGTGGTATAAAAGTCACTAATTTTGCAACTTTGTGAAACATTCTCCCCTTCCTCCACACACAGGAACAGGTTTGACGTGGGTTTTGACAATGACATATAATCATTTCAGAAATATTCAAATGTTCCCCTTACGCACAAGATTGGTATCGGCTGATCATGAGAAAAACAATCAGTGATCGGTCCCAAAAAACCTTATCGGAGTATACCGACCCTACTACTATAGGGCGGGGCGATGGAAATACATGATATCTTTTACAAAATACGTTTTATTTATTTATAATTTTTATCCCACAATTTCCCCCTCCATCAGGCGTCCCGGATGGCCAGGGAGAAGCAGTTTAGAGACCAGGATTACTGCATGCTTGTTGTGGGGGTACCTACACTACACTTGGGAAAGGCCTTTTTGCCAACCCTATTTTTCTTCTTAACTTATTGACCATCTTGTTTGTGGTTCATTGCCTGTTTGTCGATAGCTATACCAACCAGGAGCTAACCAGATGATAATGAAGACAGCGATCTTTCATAATTCAATATAAAACAGAAAACGTGTTTAACTCGTTCTTGGCAGTCTGAGCCCTACAGCCAAAACTAGTTCTTGGCAGTCAATGATCCAGGTTGTCGAAAATCTTCACAAATAGCAGATCTGTTTTGTTGAAGTATCACATGAGGCTAAAGGAGTAGTTCACCCATAAAGAGGACTTATTTTCTATCAATTACACACCCCATGAAGGGCTTGAATTCATGGAAATATTTCTGTTTTTGTCGCATTCCTGAGCCAATAATTTGGAGTCTCGACTCAAAGAGTCGAGACTCATAGAGACTCAAAAGAATCTCCTACTGACCGATGACCCGGTCATCAAATTATTGGCTCAGGAATGCGAGTAAAAAAAAAAAAAAAAAAAGCTTCATGGCATGTGTAATTGATAGAAAACAACTCCTTTAGAACCAGGAAAAGACACCACTAATGCCATATGATGATATTCAATATCCCAAAATCCCAGATGATTTCTTATCCCATATCACACAATATTGATATAATATCAATATGTTGCCCAGCACTAGGCCCTTCTGATCTCAATGCATTTTCCACGCCGCATCAGTTGTCCTACCGGCGGTCACTGACATGATGGATGGCTCCATCTGCCTGTCAGGATAACATGACTGATATGCAGCTATATGTTGGCTCACAAAATGGCAGAGGGAACTAATTGCAAGTCAAACAAGTCATTCCAAACATCCCATTCTCAAAGAGACTAGGGTTGATGGCATTGTCTGGGGCATTCCTGAGCACGCTGCCAGGGTGAATTGATGGGAGGCTGCACGGTACAATAACCTGAAAGCAACAGGGGGGCAGGAGGAATCTTACTAAGCATTCCTCGCTAAGCCACCATAAAGACACCAAAGACAACACTGGCCCTGAGGTGCTCTGGACCAAGACAACAATATAATCAGTGTCTCTCTTTGATGCCATCTCTCAGTAAATATGTCCCTCGGAATGTGTGCAAAATTATCCCTTCAAGGAGAAACCTGTGCTAGCTCAGGAGGGAGCGATGCATCCAAGAGATTTAGCCTCAGATATAAAATGAATGTAGAATCAATTAGGGCTGGACAATTAATCTGAAATATATCAAAACCGACATGTAGATATGTATATACCGGTATGTATGTAGACATGTATTATATAGTAACGAATCAACATGAAAACAGAAGAAGAATTATACTACATTGTACAATAACAGCGGAAATAGCCAATCTATGAACTCACAATGCTTTGCATGCCGAGTGACGTGCTGTGAGCTTATTGTGGCAAAAGCTACCTGCGGCGATACCTGTGAGTAGTGTTGGAAAACAACTACATTAGGAAATCACATGAATCGCCGTCCTTGCTGAAGCATGTCACACTCCATCAAAATCATTCCTGGGATTATTTTGCTTGTTGAAACAACTGATATGACAACGCTACTATCGTATAGAAAGAACAAATGCAATGCACCAACACAATGTAACACGGATTATGTGCACCATTGGCACCAGGCAGCAGAGATCTAGTAATTTCACAAAGCCTGAGAATTGTAGTTGATTTGTAGGGGATCTTTTATTTTTCCTACGCTTTGGATAAATTAGTGCTTTTTCACTGTCAGTTGATGCTTCGTAAAATATGCGCCATATGCGTATTTTCTTTTTTTGTGAGACAGTTCAAAAGTTTATTATGAAAGAGAATAAATCTTCATGACCCATGCAGTGTGTTTTTCCACGCCAGACTTTGGTATTCTAGTCACCCCCACAATATCTATATTTGGCATTTAGTCAAATATATCATGCTATTTTATATTGTCCATATTGCTTACTGCCTTTGCCTAGCCCCGAAGTGAATAAAGTGGTGCGAATTACACACAAACAAAATACTCTCACAGAGAGACAACAGCACTGCACTGGCTTAAGTGTCTGCTCCCTATCGAACTCAAAGCTTGTCTTCCTCCATCATGTCCGAAGAGGCTGGGAGCTGCCATAGGGGTCATTAAAACACAACACTCACAATTTATAGGCTCACTCAGTTACTGAGGTCAAGGCCAGGACATTAATAACATACAGAGGGCCACTGTATCCAATCCGCTGGGCCTCACACGGTGAAAAACATTCTCCGTCATTTCCATTCAGTGCTGCAGACGAACTGATGGGAACGAGTTGCTCATAATCTGCGATTTGCTGCTTTGCGTGAGATTTCAGAGACAGAGGCAGAGAGAGATGAGCCATTGGAGTCAGACGACATGCAGCGAGACAAAGAGCGGTCCGTGTTGCTGTTGCACTGTGAGAGAGGGACCATGTGCCGGGGAGACCCGTGGGCTACAGGCTCCATAGCTCCACGAGCTTGTCTCTCGCAGCATGGGGGCAGCAGACTACTCAATGGCAGCACCTGGCCTTACGCTTCCCCTTTGTCAAGATCTGACTCCACTGGATTACCATCACAACATCCACCAGCTGTCCTCTACACAACCCCCACACCGCTCAGCCTCCCTTATACCCCATCACCACCCTCCGCCCAATTCTTCCAGCTGGATCCTCTCTGAATGACACCCTCTCGATCTGCCTAATTATGTCCCCTCCAGGCCTGCCACCAAGGCCCTCAACAGGGCAGCGCATTCCACACACAGGGCGGGGCTTAAGGGGCCCTTGGCTCTTGAACTGGACTTCCTGACTGCTCACCTAGCGAGCTGTGCTGTCAGTATTAACACGCTCTGTGCTTCAATGTCAAGTGCAAAAACTTGCCCTGTGGACATCAGGAGTCTGTGATATGATAAAAGCACGGGACAACACTTTCCCTATGTTAAACCCCAAGAATATATGACCTCATGCCTTGTGACATCTCGCAGCATATATGGGTATACATGTAGTCGTGACGTAGACAACATCAACCAGGGGCCCTTCCCCATATATGGTAATGTCAATATATGGCCATATCATTTCCTGTTGGTTTGTTCATTGCCTAGATCTGCATATATGGAGCCGGATGCAACTTTACATCTGACCTAAAAGAGCTGACCTGTTCTGACATTCCATATGTTGATCCTTCCCCACCTGTCCTTCCTGTTCTGACATTCCATATGTTGATCTGACCTCATCAAACCCATATATAGCCAGTACAGAATTCATTCCATATGTTGATCTGACCCCCCGCGCCAAAGCGCCAGGGCTCGCCCAGCAGTCTGCCATCATCCAGGCGGATGTGTGCACGCGACCTCGGTTGCTTCTCGCCCCCAGGGCATCTTACTGGTTAAAAACAATTTCAAATAGTATAACCTAAAACTGATATCATATCATATAGGCATGTAACAAACCTCTCTTACACAAATCCAGTAATTTCTTTTTCCTTTTAATTTTATTGTGGTTTTATTGTGGTAATGTTGCTACACTAACTTTTCCCGGACAAAACAATGAATGTGGTTGACTCACAACAGCAATCATACAGCATCCTGCTAGGCTAGAGCCTCTGAATTGCTCAAACATTATGGAGAAAAGGAAGACAATTCCAGTAGCTCATCGTGGGTGGGTGTGGCGGTGAGATACGTTTTAAATGTGCCAGTGGGGGCGTATTCCTTTAATAATTCCATTAAAGGGTCTTCTTGTGTCAGTGGCGCTGTTGTCCAGGGTACATACACCACTGTATAGAACTTTGTATACCTAGGGTTGGAATCACAGGACAGCCATAATATTATCTCATGACTCCCATGCGCACCAATATATTATATATTGAAATTCTTTATATTAGGCCTAGGAATAACCCCATTGAGATACAGTACCTCAAAAAGGTCAAGCTGAAAAATGTTACCATTTTATAACAGCTGTACAGCGATACACATGTATGCAATGAAATGGAATGCACCTGCTTGTTCACCTTGTATGGATGGAGGCGAGCGACATCATCACTCTGATGTTCGCCACAACCCTTACTTTACAGAAGATTGCTCTGTAATGTCCTATCAGCAACTCTGGCAAGAGACATTTACTCAAGTTAGCAGTGCTACTGCTAGCAGGGTCAGGAAAACAAAGTGACTTGGTTGGGGGGGAAAATAGGATTCAGACAAAGACCGGTTTGTGAGGTTTCCTACGCTACGGGCAAATAGTATTAATTTCTTGTTTGCCAACATGACAGAAGATACATTGGTATCTGGGGCAGGGACAATGACATTTGCCATACACACAAAATATTAGCGTCACATGAGAATTTACTTGCCGCGAGAAAAAGAAAACAACACCGTGGTTGCACAACTTCAGAGAGCACCTCTAGATCTCTACACCGAACTAAATCGCCTGTACATTTAAAGCACCATCTCAAGTATTCCACAGGCTCTCCAAATTCCAAATCGCATGCCAGTACCGGTATCTATATCTGCATTTTCTCGCTTTGTTTCTCCTCTATATCTGCCTCACTTTGCCTTGGTCATTCTTCTCTCTCCGTCTCTCGATGGTGCCAGGTTACATCCAGGTATCTGGTGGAAGAAAGGATCTTTTCTGCTGCTTTGGATCTCCCGTTACGCTAGGCTCCCATGGGAAGGGGTGGGGTGGCTCCACCACTCACCTCTCTCCAGGACTGGTCTGGCCACTCTCGTGTGGCCATGCTCGGCTCCGCTCCACTGCTATGCCATGGTACTCTTACCACCACGCTGTGTGGTATGACATTTAGTGTCCCCTTTCCATTGGAAATCCCTTTCCTCGCACTTTAGTGCTTTGTGTTGTTGGCACTGAGCCAGCAGAGTAATTACACATGAAAGGCTACCACACCCCTCACATACATACACAACACACACAAGCAAAAAATAAAATAAAATGCAATACAATGGCATAAACTCAGTATTTTGATAGCAAATCAAAGCCTTGATTTCTTACAACCCTATACCCCTAGTAATTAATGATAACTATTGGACTACAAAATGTTTTATATTGAAAAGAGACTTGTAAAATCTGTATTTATAAAAGTATAATCATAGCTTATGATTATGATTATGATTATACATTTACTTCAGCACACTTGGCTTTAGCTAATCATTGAAAAGTAGAAACTTGTGGGCGGTAGCTACCAGTTGTAAATGTATTTGAGTTACTCATTGGCTATCCACACACGACTGTTGAAATGTTATAATAAGGCATAGAGAACCCTCATATGATAAATTATTTAAGATGATTTGCATGAACGTCTACTTGTTTTGACCTAGTAGGTAGTATAGGATCATAGTTGGAGAGTCGACATGGCAATAAAAAAACAATTTACTGTAACTGGAGGGAAGCAGCTGACACCAAAGCGATTATTGTTTCACCAATAGAACAGTGCTACAGTCAGTCTCCCGTTCGAAAGCACTCATGAATGTTTTCTTGGCTAAATGCTCAAATGACCCAAGGAAAGCAACTGTAGGCTATTCAGCTCAGCTATTGAAATAGTCTCATACCCACATGAAAAACAAAGAATCTCATCACTGTGAAATGAATCTGATGGGAAAAGTCTGAGGGAAACTATACAAACAACTGATAATAAATACATTGTTGAATTGTACTGTGCCCGGGCCGGCCATTAAAAATAAACCTGCCTGAACTGAATAACAGAATGTCTTAAGTCCGGGAAATGCTCATGATACCAGGAACAAAAATTTAGTCACGCTGTGTGAGTATAGCTTAATACCGTAATTTATGTTTAACAAAGCTCTTCAACAGGTGCAAGAGAAATGAGTGTGTCAGCCAAACATGTTGAGGCTGGTTGATGCAACCTGCTGTATTACTCACACAAGCCAAGTAGAGCTACTAGTCCATTAGATCCATCTTACATCACGTCTGACAAGATCTGAATCGTAATTACCAATACCAGCCATTGAGACAATCAAATAGGCTGGTTTGATTATTGTCAGACAAACTGTGCACAAACTTCTATAACTTTAGGTACTTTTGAAGTGCCCCAACATGTTGGGTTTATGTTCAATCAAGGCATATTTTTTCAAAGCAGGTGGTATTCCTGAAAGAAAGGCAGGGTCAGAGGTCAAGCTTACAGACCATATCAAGAGTGTTACACTTACATGCATCGAGGAGATGATGAGTCTATGCATGTCCCTCCATTTTCGCAAGGTCTGTGTGTATCCAAGCAGTGAAACCCTGTGGAGACACAAGAAATTAATTAAGGGCGACATAGACTGGCGCTCCACAGGTGGATGCCAAATTACTTGAGGTCATCCAACATGAATTACATTCAGAGCTGGCCTGGTCCAAGGATGAGAGTGTGGGCCCTAGACAGACATGCACAGTCGTTTGGAATCTTCTGGTGCCTAGTTCACCCCTAGGGTTTATCTATGCTGTTGTTGGTAGAAAAATGATTATTTTCTTCTTCTTCTTTTGTAGATAACTATTGTTTTTATGACTTTCTCAACAAACAAGCACAGATTATCTTTTTCTATTTGCCATTTTGCCAATACAATATTTATAATATGCCATTTTATTTGGTTAAAGTCACTACAGTCAGTTAACTAGATTTAGATTAGGGACGTTATTTAAGTAAATTCAACTAATTTGTTACAAACACTAGTGCTTATTGTATGCAATTATATAGGCCATCTTGTTCTGGCTGTCATTACAACATACTTTTTTTAGGGGTTTTAAAGCTCTTTGTTAAAAGAAAAGAAAGAAAGGAGGGAGGGGTACGTTCTGGCCCATCGCCCCTTCATTAACAAATTCTCACCCTGCCCCCACAAAATACAAATCATTCAGAACACTGAACACTAACTGTTGATGTTGTTAGGCCTGAAAGTGTTATTTCTAAGTCTAATAAAGCGATGTAAAAAAAATAAACGAAAAACGAGGAGGGGGAAAAAACTAAATAAAAAATCTACTCCGTTCAGTGGCTTGGGGGAGTGGGGGGGCTGTGATTGCCGCTGAAGTGAAGTGTTCACTTCGCTCCCACGGTGTGTGTGATCAGCCTCTGAGAGAAGCCAGAGGCACAGGCGGGCAGCAGCAACACACACACACACACACACAAAAAAGAAATCACAGAAATACTGCCGGCAGATGGTCAGATGAAACCTGTAAGGCAAAACCCTATTTCCCTACACAGCCTCACCAGTGTCACCAAAACCACACACTCTTATTTAGCAAACCTCCCCATTTGAAATGTGTTTATGGGGTTGGGGTTGTTGACATGTGATGCGATGTATGCAACGTTCTTCTTCTATCTTCTCCCATGACCATCATCACACTTGTTGGCTGTGATGATTGTCTACCGTATGCGAAGAAGAAGGGGAAACTGCCCCCCACAATGCAACGTGACGGCGGCGGGGGGCGAAATTACCTTAAACGTGTTGTGTGTTGGTGTTGTTATGTTATCTCCTGAAACCGGCGGCGGGCGCCTCCATCCATTTGAACTTTGCCCGTTAGAACCACCACTTTATTATTATTAGTATACCTTTAGTATACCTTTTTATAAACTTTTAAAACATGAACGCAATTTGAACCGTAAAGCGGGTGAAATGCAGTGGCGAGGAGGACGGAGGAGCAGTGCGCACCGGACCGGGTGGTGGTGGTGATCATTAAAGGACAGCGTTATCACCGGACAATGGGGCGCTCTGCTGTCCAGACATGTCTGCTTAATGTGAGGGGGGAAGAAAGAAAGAAACCACTTGTACACAAACAACGGAAGCTTTAAAACAAGGCTTACCTTCGCCATCACGAATAAACAGTAGAAATAAAAAGATTATCCATGGAATAATATTCCCTTCCATTTCGGTGGAAAAGTTTCCAGGCGCTTTAGTGGGTAATATTAGCAGTAATACATCCTTTGGAGGTTCACAAAGAGATATGAAAGTTCCGAGATGGACACGGAATCTTCATTAAGTTATTGTTGTAGAGCAGGAAAAAAACAAGCAAAAAAACACCCCCAGAAAGTTTTAGGTCCAAATCCCCCGTAGTAGTAATATATCCAGTAGTCCGCAGCACGGGCACGGCTGCTGTGCGTCTTGGTAAGCCTCCTCAAACTTTTGAAAAACTTTCTTTCACTCACACTCACTCTCTGGTCCGAGGTGGTATTACTCCGCCTCCTTTTTTTCCCCCATTCTAACCACCCCTTCGAGGGGACATCTGTAGGCCCATTCCGCATAAGACGAAATAGTCCTTTATATATAAAGAGTATTTATTTAGCTACTTTATGAGAGAGGGGGGGGGAAGAAAAGTGCACAATTTTGTCATTGCTATAGATTGTTTGTTCAGTAACAGGAGTCCCAATGTGAATGTCTCCCCAGCTTTTTTTATTAAACAGAAAATGCATTTTCAGGTCGGGATATCAATTTTATCCAATCAGGATAGAGAATGCAGTCAGGGTACAGATTAAACAAGTGGAATTGTAAGTGATGACTCATGACATAAATGAGCAGACAAAATTGGAACTGGAACACTATCGTTTTGTTTACCTGCTCACACTACATTTAGGTCAAGTGATTTAACACCGAACATTACCCCTTACATTTACAATTCTTCACTTTTGGATCTTGAGTTTGTTTGTATCCGTTCATTTCCAATTAACACATATAGTGGTGTGTATTAGGAGCCATTTTAAATAACAGTAATACGCAGTCAGTGTGGGAAACTTGATATGACAATTCAAGTCTTCAAGACCTTTTAATTAATAGGCCAATCATTCAAACTCAACTTCATTGACAGTGACACATCATCACATGTTTACACCAAGTATAAGGAAGTGGGTGACATGATTTAGTTGAAGTTCCCATATAGTTACATTGTTAAATAAAGAACAAGAATAAAAAGACCTGCATTCAAGGTATTAAACATGGTATACAGGCACAAAACTGCTACTGAGGTATTTGGACACATAAAATAGCAGGTACAAATATGTTGTCACCAGTCTGTTGTGCTTATTATCTAATTAAGCACAACAACATATTTTTTTATATTATTGTCTATACATAAAATATATGAGGATTTATTGTCAGACATACATGAAAATGTATGATATTTAAGGACATACAGACCAGAGGCTATATGCAATTTTATAGGCCACACAGTCTTTGTAGCCATCCTAGCAGATACGATTAAAGATAGCATATCTCTGCTGTCGATGTCCAAAATATAAACTTTTCAGGAAATGAAAAAGACAACATGTTTTTAGAACAACACAATGCCTCATCAAAGTTAATCACTTTACCCAAATACAGCTCAAGAGGAGGTTTTTGACCATTCATATGGATTTTTTGTTCCCTCGTCTGAATTCGTCATTCTAATCAATGATGGAAAAACAGAAAAATCTGCCTATCTCCGTCCATAGTTGGAGTTAGGTGGTTTGAGGATCCAATGGAGTTAGGAGGCATAGTCAGAAGCGCTTTTTAATCATATTCATTGGTTCAATATTTGTAAAATCCATACACAGACATAAAGGGTGTTCAATAGCATTGAATTACAAAATAAAAAGAAAAGTGGAGATAGCAGCTTTCTGCGCGACAGTAGTTCTCTGTAGTGTGAGGGAAACAACAATATAAGAAATGTCCACAAAACTATGTTCTCTTGGAAAACAAAATATACATAATATTTAAGCAAAGACTAAAAGACTATTAGAATCTCACTTTGACCGTCAAGTTACCAACATAGGTTTCTGAACATTAATCATCCCATCCCTAAATGTATCCAAAACACATCTGAATATAAAACCACCTTATTGGTTTTGAATAGGTGATTTTCTTAGTACGCACAAAAAAACTGTTACTTTTAAAAAGAAAAAAGTAATTCATGTTTACACAGAGGTGGAACAAGTGTCCGTGTTATGGTAGTCAGTCACCCTTATATCTTCTAGACTGGAGTGTGTCTGTGCAAACAAATGATGGGTTTGTTTGTGTATTTACATTTGATGCATCACAGATAAGAGACTGAACGTTGTTTACATAATGAAAATGAGAGCAACATTCTGCTATTCCCTGGCACTGCTCATTGCTCACTCACTCACTCACACACTGCCTTTGCTTTTAGTTTAGCCTATGGCGGTGGACTGGTTTTCTGCAGCCTGCATATAGAGCTTTGGTTGTTCTGCAGCACAGAGCAGAGCCAGTCGCTTACAAGAGACAATAGCCTTGATTTGAATAATAAAAGGAGACCGGCATTATGACACAGTTTCTCTCTGCAGGGAATAGAGATCGAGGGGGCAGCATTCTAATATTCAAGCACACCCCCCCAAAACTCCTTCACCCCACAATTTTTGGTCCTGGCCTTGAATAAATTACAAGCATGGGTAAGGCCATTAATGTAGCAAGCTGGTTGGGAGTGAAGTTCGTTAGAGCCTGTGACGTCATCTATAGGGGTCGGTGAAAAGAGCTTGTTAGGCCCACCAGACACCTGCCTAATTTGGCACCCTGAAATAAAAGTTCTGTAACAATTTCATTGGCTGTTTTCCAAACTTGTGTATGGCATAATATGATTTTCTATAGTTCAGTCTCTGCAGCACTTGGATAGAACAGCAACAGATGGAAGATCATCCTTTAATTCTCAGCTGGATGTGTGAATGTGATTCAGAACTTCATCCATTATCCAACCCTATATCAGTGTTTATTGTCCGTCAGCATGTGAAAACACATGTGTTCAACAAGTAGGCATACAAATCTGTGTTTTCATCTGGTCTTAAAGTAATTTATGCCTTAGTTGTAACTCAAGGGGTTGTGGCTGGTAGATTCCTCTACTCTGATTTCTGGCAGGTATTCAAGGTGTTCTGAGACTGAGTCTTCCAGTTGGCGGTCGTCCCAGAGAAGGATATCTCACATTGTTCTGCGACTAGACTAGAGTTTTATCTCTTCATGGCTTCGTAGCATTCTACAGTAGCTGTTGCTCAGTCATGTCTGGCAAAGGTCTCGATCACAGCAGTGTTATATTGCTGAGGTCATAATATGTCATATGGCATTAATGTACTAACTAGCTAGCTTTAGTTGGCTAATAGAAGATCCAAATGACACCTCATGTAATATTAAAGAAGGCATAACAGCAAATGGCTTAGCATTAAGTTAAAATCTTAGCAATGTTTCTATCGTTTCAAGACTCTGAGGTATGTTTATGTCTTGTCCTCATATTGCTGCTGCTTCGTTATAATACCTTTTGCTTATGTGGTAATCATTTCCCAGCAGCCGTATCATTAATGGATCATTATATCATTGTGACAACAAGCAGTCTTTAAGGATTGTACTGTGGTGGTCTAGCCTATGTTGAATAGATTTTAAACTTATTTCATAACCACTGGCCAAAGTGTGATTGCAAAACAATTCCTGTAAATTATAGAAGAGAGGAATTTTGGCCTGACTGAATGTAGGCCTATCCAGCATTTTTGACTTCTTGAAAGTTCTATACTTCTTTTTTCCTTGTGAGGAATTATAAGTATTGCAACAATGCTACACCCTGCGGTTTCTGAGATCTCGAATCCCTCTGAGTAACCAGAGTAGCTGCAGCAACATTTGCAAGAGTGATTGTGAAAGATCACCATGGTGACCTGTTTTCTTTACATTTGAGCAACAAAAAAAAAAGAGAAAAAGAACGCTCTGTCTGAGATGTAAAGAAGGGTGATTTTTATGTAGTTGCGCACACAGGGATCGCAACTAGCTGATCTCAAGTTCACAACGCGTCACAGTACAACACGTGCACTTGTAGATCAGCTATTTTCAGTGTGCAACACTGGTACGTAACCAAGTATAAATCAGGGAAGTTAGTTCCAGGAAATTTAGAGACAGAAAAGTTAAAACAGAAAATTCCAGATCACCCTTTTTCTCTCTCCGATTTCTTCTCATTAGTGGAAATGCAAAGCCAAGGCTTCCCTGTGGAAACATTACCTCTTCTGATTGTTTCAGACCTGAAAGAAAACACCAATGTCTTGTATGTGTGATTGTCTGCAACAGTCACTGGTTTGTTCGGTTTGGCTGTGGGAGTCTGTTCATTAAATGACATGGATTCTCTCTAGTCTCACTCTATTTTTCTCTGCCTCTGCCTCCGTCTCTCTCTCTGCGTGTCGTCTGTCTCTCACAGACCATGTTTTGTTTATGTTTAGGAGATGGTGTGAGAGAGGAAGGCCTCCTGACGGACTTCTCGCGCGGGGCTCAGGGGGAAACTCAAATCAGACAAACAAAAAGGTGACAGCAGTCAGGATTTACAAAACTGCTCACTGTTGGAAAGAGAGCAACACTCCCCCCAGGCCAGGTTCCCCTTTGAACTTCCGTTTCAAACGGTAGACTAGAGCGTCATAGTCATTTCATGTAGATATGACTAAATTACAGCTGTCATGTTATGCATGAGTGCATTAGAATGCACATTCATTTTTGCAGACTCCCTGCTGTTGTATGCTCGGCTGCACTAACCATTCTGCCCCTTTTCAGTACGACCTGCGCTGACATGTAGGCTATTGTGAAATAACATTGCTACTGAAACGGGTTTGCTTGTATCCATCCACGGACGCTACATGTGGAAGATCCTGTATGTTTTGCAGAGTCAAGAGTGAAAGCTGGTAGTTAAACCCACTTAGCGAGGACCACCCATGGTGAAGAAGCAAAACTACACTCACTCACTCACACACACACACACACACACACACA
>OOFJ01014828.1:3769-14373 GCA_900323375.1 Benthosema glaciale | reverse complement strand
CCGACGCCAGGGCTGTAGGGGAACACGGCACCTACAAGAACAAACACCCCGCCCCAAAAAAAAGGATAACATGATTAAATTAATAATTAAAGTCTTAAGTCTTATGAAGGACACACCTTTTGTTTTTAATCCAGCTTAATTTAGAGGGGCCAATTACTTCCCTTCCCCCAACACTCCACTTGTTTTCATATAGACACTCTGCAAGCTGGATTTAAACCCCTATAGACTCCATGATGGTGGCCAGTTGCTTGCACCACGTTTACAAGATGTAAAAAAAAAATATGTATACAAAATGTAATAACATGGTATAAAATGGTCAGAACTCAGAATTAACTTCTGTACACAGAAACAAATCGTCAATTTTTAAAAAATGTACCCATTTGTAACTCAGAGCATGTACACACGTCACCAAATGGACCACTATGGGTCCATTTAGTTTACCCTCTCTGAGTTAAATGAACACTGAGGTTTAGACTAGTGTACCCCCTTTTTTTTTAAAGAACTGGACAAGCACTGTCTTTTTCCCTTTCCCAGGCCCAGTCTCTCACTGTGACTCTGTATGTGTCTCTGTGTGTATTTCTATGAAGTGAAGAATGTGTGTGGTCCCTTGAGTCCCTGTCTGGGTCCATGTCTCTCCGGGAAAGCTGGCATGCATGCCAAACTCCACTTTTTTTTTGTTTTTTTGGCAAGTGTATGTAGCCTTACTAGTCAGGACCAGTAGCTTGGTGGATGTGGAACCGTTGAAAGAATTGTTGTCTTTCCTGAACGGCCAGAACCTTGCGGACTGCCTCTAATTCTGCAGAGATTCAAGTTCTCAGTGATTTCATTCATTATTTTTCCTAAAATCAAAGAGCATTAGAACTCAATCTATAGCGGTAGAAGACATGTTCAGAACAGAAGCATCTTCCATTACACTCTAATTGACCCGGATATTTCATAAAAGCAAAGGTTAAAGCCTCAATCTATATACAGTAACTGGTTGACTGTATGTAGAACAGCAAGAATATAATGCTTGTATAGCTTTAGAATGACAATACCTAAACATCGTGACTCTTCCTATTGTTCACATTGTTTAGGAAACACAACATGCAGTGCTTGTGTGAGGTCGCCTTTGTTTCACAAATCACAGATTGGGACTTGAACGAACAAACATTTGTCAGTAGTGAGACTATTGCTTTGGTCCCTGAGTCTTTTTCTGTCTGCCCTAAAGCACAGCTAGAACTTAAGGTGGTCTCAGTATCCAATTGTTGCTTTCTTAAGCACGATTTAAACTTTTGTATTTCTACATTGCAGTATCAATACTTTTACTTAAGTAAAAAATACTTTTTACTTTTTCCACCGATGTACGCCAGAGCGTACACCGTACACTAGGCGTTACCGCGGCCTTCACAGGTAATCCCACAATCCGTTTGGCGATTTCACAAAGTAGCTGAAACAGCTGTGAGGCAGAAACATCATCATTTTTCTATGGCTGGGATTCAGGGTTCCTTTGTGACACACCTGCTATTTAATATACTGCACATGCATGTCCGGACAACACCCCGAATAAATCCTTTACAAATGTGGGAAAACACCCTCAATTAAATTTGGGCAGTGGCTATCTGCCGGCGCTAGGGGCAGCGCTGGCTTGAAGTGAATTGGTTTACGACTGTGAGTTTACAAAATAAATAATATATATAAACCCTGGGACATGTTTTTAAGAGTGGAAAAGGCTTATTTAATTATGATGCAAAATGTGCTGAGCCAGGAGCTATGAGTATATACTGTATGTTTGAGGAAATTACCAGAGCTAAACGCATTTGGGTTTATCAACGTTAAAATGCAAACAAATGCAAACGGGATCAAATCCTTATGTGGTCGACTGGGATAAAACAACACAAAACTGTCTCCTTTCTTTGTCTTTAGTCTATCTGAATGAAACCAGTGAAAATAAACCCATGTGAAAACATTGTTTTCCCCAAGTTGATTTTGATTTATGTCGTGGCCGGCCTGAGCTTTTCTTTTGTCAGAGTTTAGGTGAGAACTCATTGAATGGCAGTAAGATGTACAACAATGGTTCCTAAACCTTTCAGCCCCTCCCACCCCTAACCTCGCGTCACCAGGCACCACGGAGAAACCTGGTCTGTGTTCCAAAATCGCTATGTGAACCGGTCTGGTAGCGGATGGTAGTTTACGTCATGTTGTAGTCAGATTTGTAGTCATCAGGCAGGAAACCACAAGGCGGAATAAGAAAGTACCCATTCATAATACTGATTCCGGCTTGAGGTTTCCTGCCTGCTGACTACAAATCATTGACTACAACGTGACATATTTTACCATCCGCTCCTTGGAGACCGTTTTGGGAACCACAGTATACTGTGAGATGAGGTTGAACGTGCAGCGCGACGAGTGCGTGCGTGCGTGCGTCCTCCACGAGTAGCATGCGTATCTTTATTTATTTTTTAAAACGCATGCATAAAAACTTGCCGTTCGCGTCACCGAGGGCCCGGGGGAGCGACGCGTCGGTCGGAGCGTCGGTACCTTCGAGGGAGAGGGCGGCGAGGTCCCCCTGGACCTCCAGGGTCACCTCCTGGAAGGCGTCGTCGATGCCGTTGATGACCTCGCAGTGGTACACGCCCGCGTCCTCCGTCTGGACGTCGGTGAGGACCAGCGTGGCGTCCTCGTGGTCGGCCTCCTGCATGTAGACACGCTCCATGAAGCGGCCGTAGCTCTTCTTGTGGAAGCCCATGCTGATGTACACATCCTGGTTTTCAGGCTTGCCCTCCACCACCTTTTGGTCCGTGATGGAGAAGAAAAACAAAACAAATGCGACGCATTGTGAGCTTGTATATTTGGCTATTTTCAAATGGCCGAAATGTATATAGGGTTGAAGTGGTTAATGTATGTTTTGTAATAATAATCAAAATCTACGTAGTAACTTTTTTCAAATGTAGTGGAGTAAAAGTACAATCTTTGGATCTGAGATGGTAGTGGTGTAGCCAAAAGTATTGGTAACTAAAAGTATTGGAAATCGCAAATACTCAAGTAAAGTAGCCTACAAATACCCACTGGAGAGCAAATGTAGTTTGTACTTAGTTACTTCACCACTGACCTTGGTCCACTTGACGCGCAGGCCCACGTCGGCGAACGGGCTCTTCTCGACAGCGTGCAGCAGCCGGCATGGCAGGGTGACGTTGGAGCCCGGGGCGGCGAACACCTTCACTGAAAAATGGAAATAAAGACAGAATGATTATATGAAACTGATGGAAATTCAATTTCCCCCCAAAAACACACTGTCGAGAAGAGTCGAATAGTGAGAATCAGATATGGGGAATGTGGAAGTAACTATGATACTGGAATCCACACTGATTCACTTTTTTTTTCTCACTTCGCTTATCAGTCCGGTCAATGACGCTGTTTCGAAGGGGCGGGACCAGACCGGGACTGCCACCCAGGCGCCGCGGCTTCTGATTGGTCTGCGCGCCCGCAGACCAATCAGACTGAGCCTTTCGATGTGAAATTCTAGTCGCTTCCTGACTTGCCTACGTAATGGGCGACGTTTGGAAATCTGGCTCAAACAGGAGCATAGCCTGCAGACGGAGAAGCAAAGTGGAAAACTAAAAACTAAAAATTTGCTGAACGAGCGCCTCAGCCTCGATTTCAGGCTAGTAACTATGGCCTTTGTTATGTTAGCCTCGTATCATCAAGGCTTTACATGCGGCGAAAAGTCTGGTCTTTGTTCAAAAATGACTATTTTTCGATTTTTCGATTCGGTATGTATGTAGCCAGTTGGGTGCAATGGATGCAATGTACAGTATATCGTTCCCCCACATGAATGCCAAATCTCGGCCAGTCGCTATAGTAGTAGTTCGAAAAAACGGACACAGAAAGTACCAAACAAACTATAACATATAGTTTGCTATACTTGACGTGAAGAAACGTGTCGGATTCATAAAGTTACTGATGGCTGAGGAGGAGACATTTTGGAGTAGAACAGGCTGTATCCATAGTCCATACCCAGCTCTCAACCGGATCAGACAACCGCAAAACGAGTTAATTCCAGTCTATTGTTATGTAACATTTTGTCTCTCGTTGGGTGGAAACCTCATATGTCTCAAATGTATGCACTTTTCAGGATTCAAAATAAAGAAAAAAGATCTACAAGCTCAAGATGAGTTTGCTTCGCGTCGCGTTTCGGGGCTTGTGGATCTGCTATTTTGATGCTTTTTGGCGTGACGATGTGGTATGATCAAGTAGGGGCGTTCATTTAAGAAAACAATATGAAGATAAGAGGTCTCTGCCCGACGGCGACGATTTACATAACTATTCACCGAGAAGTACGTCTAAATCCACCGGCTTTAAGAGGCTAAACGTGTTAAGAGTGTGTGGCTGGCCAGCACGCAAGTAATAACGCCTGTCTGTAAAAAATATATAAATAAATATATAAAGATCCTATCAACTTTCTCTATAAACACTACCATTCACAATCCACCATTTCCTAAAACCCGCAGAATCCTCTAAATACTGGGATTCATCAGTCTGCACTCGATCTTGGCACTATTAAGCTCTCTTGTAGCATTTCACTCAAACTCTCTGACGTGGCCATGGTACCGCCCATCAATGCCATCATGTACTGTACTGTACTGTACAGTACAGTTACTGTACTACTTTTACTTTGGTACTGTACGGTATGTCCAAAACTGTTTTCACTTCAGGATTAAAAAATGAAGCAAAACTAGCAGATCTTTACAAGCTCAAAACGTGTCAATTGGCAACGCTCTTCAAGCTTGTGGATCTGCTACTTTTGTGTGACGAAACACAATAGCAGATCTACACTCCAACAATTATTTGCAATCTTTAGTTACGTTACTTTGTATATTTGGTAGATTGTCATTACACAACATAACTTAAAATAGCCAACAAGCTCAGTGAGATTATGGTAGATCTACTATTTTCAAAGTTTTTTATACAACAGAACAGTATATTTGGTAGATTGTCATTACACAACATAACTTAAAATAGCCAACAAGCTCAGTGAGATTATGGTAGATCTACTATTTTCAAAGTTTTTTATACAACAGAACCTTCTGCCTAATGAGTACCTTTACTTTTGGTACTTTAACTACTTTTTGATACCAATACCTTTTTGTGAAGTAAATGTTGAATTCCAGACTTTAGCAGTTTTAACATTAGCAGTATTGATACTTGATAGTAAAGAATGGGGGGTAGGTTTTCCACCACTAAGCAGATGAGGACTATGCTGTTATAGATTCTGTTGGCATCCAGAGGTGCAGCATTGTTTCTATAGCTGCCATGCTGTTTCTGTTGGCATACAGAGGTGCGTGCTGCAGACGTTTTGGCGCGGGCATTAGTAGACCTCAGACATGCCTGAAGGCCTGGCGGAGCCTAGAGGCAGCGGCGGGAAAAGTACTCGCATGTCTGACTTTAAGTAAAAGTATCAACATTGCAATATATATATATACAGAAGTAAAGTAAGATTCCGGAATTCAAAATGTACTTAAAGTAACACAAGTACTGTGAATGCAGAATGTCCCATTTCAAGTTCAAGTGCCGATCTAGGAGCTACGAGTACTTCTTTCACCACTGGGCACAGGTCCCATTGCGCTGCTCCCATGCAGGGTCAGGACTGTTGGCATTTCATTTCAGGGGTGTTGATTTGTGTTAGAAGACCCCCCCCCCCCACACACACACACACACACACACACCACCACCGCCACACAGGGGTGTTGGTTGAGGTCTAGTGCAATCGTTCCCAAATTATTTATTTTTAGCTTGAGACCCAAAAGACAAATTTGATGTCTCTCACGGGACCCAAAGTAGTGGAAGTAGCCGATCTACGCGTGCGTGCAGCCGTGCATGTGTGTGTGCGGTGTGTGTGCGGGCGTGTGTGCGGGCGTGCGTGGAAGGCGCGCACGCGTGTCGTCCCACCCAGGCGGGGTCAGGACCACCTGTGCTTTGCAGTAATAAGCCTGATGTGGATGGACGTGATCTTTGACCTCCACACAGCAGGGACAGCCTCTTAAGTATCTGTCCTCTAAGTGGAGTCCACGGACCCCTCCGAACCCCCTCCCCTCCCCCCAAACCACACACAAGACTTCCTATTGGTTGAGTCCTGTGGATGCTAGAATACTGATGATAGCTTCAGCTGTGGAAGATTATATCGAGCCAAGCATCCTCACTGATAACTGAATAACTGCGATACATGTGAAGACGTGGTGTGCCTGTCCTGCACACATCGGAGGATTAACAGGAATTGGATCTAATATGCATGTTGGATTCCAACTGCTACTGTACAAGTAACACTACAATGCTGTATTTACTGAGCAACATCCCCAAGCCAACAGGGTCTTCATCAGGCTTCGTTTTACCTTATGAAACACCCTGTTGGCTTGAAAGGTTGCTTTCTAGACAATAGTGGACTGGGAGCTGCATGTGATCCACGGTGTGTGGAGATCCATTTGCTCTCGATCATCTTCACCTGTATAGTACTTTTTTTGTAATAGTTTTGGTTCAAGGCAATGTATGCGCATCAAAAAACACACACGCGCGTGTGAAGTGAGGGCCGCCCACTGTTTTTATATCATAAGTGGTCTCAAGACAACACTTCCGGGTCTTTGCCCGGTACCTGGATGCTCAAACCGATGTTTCTCTCGAATACGAGTTGTTGTGGGATCTTGCAGGAGAGAGGCATGCAGACATCCACTTTGCCTCTGCTCTTTATGACTAAAGGCCTAAAGCTCGGCTCCAGCTTATTGGCCCGGCCCTGCACAACTCATCAGTACACTTATGTAAGGGTTCACAGTAGTCCCTGCTGCACATTACAAGGTCAGTTACTATACAACCCCAGACCCCCCCTTGACTCAATGACTTCTAAGACATGGAACAAACTGCTAACTTGCCGCCCCAGCATCCTGCATAGCCAGCCTATAATGTACAATATATGTCTTAAGGCCCCACCTTGGAAACAGAAGATCCTGCAGGGCCCATTTCCCGCCCCTCTCACATGTGTCAAGGTGTCTATGAGCAAGCCCCTAACTGCTCCCCCATGCACAGACACACTATATCAGAAGCATCTGAGCCAGCCACCAGCCGGGGTGAAGCTGAACGATGAATGTCCCTCACCGGGATTAACCTTTCCCCATGCACACACTACCTGTGGTACACTAGTCTTCCGCAGCCAGTGTGATTTCTGGTCTAGAGGGGTGGATTCACATTTGCCGGCGAAAACAGACGGTGGATCTTACTGGTTACTGGTTCACCGATCTGTGTGCCCGCTCCCCTTCCTCCTCCCCTCCCCTCCTTGGTAGAACGCTGACATCACCACATTTGGAGCGACGCAGAGCAATGTAGAAGGAGAGTAGTGACACTCCCGTTGACTACCATAGAACGCCTGGAAAGCGGAAGTGCTCTACTGTGCTCATTCTATCTCAATGTGACAGTTCCAATGTTTGGAACTGTAGCCCATAGGCACCCGCTCTGGCGGCGAGATCAAAGCGTGTCGCCACTCTCCTTACACCACTCTGGAGCGACGCTCCTCTGCACGTATTTGGTTATTGGTTGGTGAAATACAAGGTTCACTCCTACTCCCAATGCCATTTCCTGGCTCGTTCGCCCATGCAGGCTTTATTTTTATTTTTGTATTTTCTTTTGAAACTAAAACGCCTGCGATCCCTGATGCTATCGTGGCACACTCTCTGGGCTCCTTGAGAGGAGGTTCTAAATTGACCCTTAAAAAAGTCGGAAACTCTGACCGCATGGCCCTGTCCCCCGACGGGTCCATTTGGTTCCGTTTTGTACAGTATACGGACAGAGTTAAGGTGAGGTTGTTTGAGCTCCACTGCCCTATACTTAAACACGACCACCCTCCAGCATCCTCCTTTTTTCCCCCCCTGGAGGTTATAACTAAGCAGCATAATGACACCAACCTGCCTCCAGTTACTGTGCAGTGAGACTCCACAACAACCAGCCGAGGAAACTGTTCCGCCATGGTAGCCCCTGCGGGGCTCTCGCTCTCCAAAACCTTTCCCATATGGACCATTATCGTCAACACAGGAATCACTACCAGCCGCTGCTGCTGCAGGGTCCCATGGTTTCCATACCCCCCCCCAAATCACCCCCTAAACTTTACTTTAAAGCAGGCGTCCCCAACCTGTGGAGCAAGATGCATGGGCCCACTGGTGGGCTACTACTGTCAGGGCACCCAAATAATCGGGTTAATGATAATGGCATGAAAAAAAAACATGCCGAGTTGTCTTTAAAATCTTGCTCTGAAAATACAGATGAGGGGCCCGGCGAACAATACCAGCACCTGAACGGGAAGAAGACCGCAAGGATATATCTGTCATATCGGTCATATCGATTTAGACTTAAGTGTTTGACTGTGCTCTGTACTAATAAAGTATTCAATCAATCGATCACAGACATGGGTGAGATTTCAAACTTTTATTTATTTGTTATAAATGCAAAAACATTGGCCTCTAGGCTATTTCAGCAGGCTAACTTTCCAGGAAGAGCAAAGTTTCTATTAGTTTGGAATCCCTGATGCTGTCATTGGTAGGCAGATTTCTGAACAATGAATAAGACATGAACTGTTAGTCCGATCTTATCTCATAATGAGCATTAGTGAGGACCAATTACGAAGATAAAATAATATGTTCTTCAGTATACACCGCCCCAAACAACAGTTGTGTCCATGCCCACACACAACAGGCCTGTGGACACTGCTGTGCCATGGTCTTCACAATAGCAACGTTTCGGGCCATTCATACCGAGCAGGCCGAGCACTATAGACCATTGAAGTACTGACGTCACTGCCGCTGTAGAGGGCGCTATTCCCCCTGTTTGTGGGGTTATTTATTGTGTTGAAATCCACACGGGGAGTATCTTAGATCGCCTCATGTTAGAAAAAAATACCCAAAGAGTTACCACAATAAACGCTAGAGACGAGTCAAACTAACCAAAGACCACATTTCCGTGCTGCCTTGATGGAGCGTGACATATTTTAGTAGCAACATTGATTTCAGACCGGGACGTGTAGTTTTAAGTCTGTTAAGAGTAAGACATATTCTTTTCTGTTATTTTCTCCAGAAACGGGCTGTATCAAATTCGAATGAATAAACAACAGCCGAGCCACCACATGGCAGAAACCCGGGATGATTTGTTTATTTTTCAAACACAGTTCTCATAATGAGACGATCTAAGATAATAATTTCAACACGTGTAAATAACCCCAAGAACCAGCGGAATAGCACCCTCTAGCGGAGGTGACGTCAGACTTCAAATCGCCAAGCGGACGGCGAAGTCCACAATGCAACTGTATACCGGATACGACGATGAAACAGTCTAGTTATCGTTAGTTCACTGTGAGCATCCCCGTTTAGTCGGGCTTTGCTCCAGAAGGATCCAATTAGTAGAACTGTAGCGCTGCTGTTGACAGAGTTAATGAAAACTCACTCCATCTCCAGACCCAGACGCCTTGTGGACCACCACCATCTTCAAACCCAAACACCTAGTACCAGGCACGCGTGTGCATGTGCGTGCGTGCATGTGTGTGTGTGTGTGTGTGTGTGTGTGTGTTATACAACCCAATTACTAAGAGGATGACTATAGCCCTACTCGTGCTACATCTAATTGAATCACTCAGAGAGTGTGTGTTGTGTTTTTTAATAGAGTGTCGGGATGGATCAACTCTCTGGCAATTAACAATGACTCACAACTGGTGGAAAAATAACTGGGCTATTCGGATTTACTACTTGAGTAAACGTACTTAGCTACTTTCCACCTCTGGCTACGGCCAGTGGAGCACAGTTTAACAAGGTGCATGTACTTGAGTACTGCACTTAAAAGGAGTAGTTCACCCAAAAAAGTGATGCATTTTGTATCAAATACAGCATGAAGCCATGAATAGAGGGTCTGTGCATGAAAATGAGTGGCAAATCGAGTGAGTGAGGCAAAAGTGAGTTTAACGTTTAAAGTTATTTAATGCAATCAGCTCTGCACTCTATACATGGAGATTAGTTTTTTGCTTTTTGTCACAATAATTTGATGACTGGATACAGTGTATTACAGTCATCACATATATTTTTTCTTTCTATATTGGTATTACATATTTGTGTATAGCGTATGACTTGCTTTCCACTATTTCAAAGATGGACATGTGTACTTTTGACTCCACTACATTTCAATGACCTGGGAAAATTAACCAATTCAGCTTAATAATATCTATATTTGAAATATAGTGACAATAGCAGATCTCACAAGCTTCACAGGTCACTTTTAGTAATGAGTGATATTTGACCACGAGTATTTATTGAGGTTCAGGACGCCATTCAAAGTACTAGTAATACAGAAAAGAGCAGGCGGACTCATGCTACTGAGTCCAGTGGAGAAATGGTGCCATGGCATGTTCTCTATTTGGTTCCTCGGGCTGTATACTTTGAAGTTCTGGACTCGACGGTGATGAGTCAGTGGTGGACTGTAGCCAGTGACGGTTTAATAGTGTTGGACAGCGTGGACACTTCCAGCGTGTGTTGGACGGCATGGTGACTCCAGTGGTGTAAACTAAAGTAACTTAAGCACATTTAACTTTTTGAGCATCCCCCCCC
>OOFJ01014790.1:9279-19294 GCA_900323375.1 Benthosema glaciale | reverse complement strand
CAACCACTCAAATATATCAGTCTCAGGCAACACACTGCTCTTTTAGTGTAGCCATGAGTGTTGCGTAAATGCGTAAAAGAGTAGACTGTAGGCCTACTACAGGTGTTATGAACTAAAACAAAACATTGTTATGAACAATAATTTGGAGAGAGAGAGAGAGAGAGAGAGAGATGTTGCTAGAAATATGTAGTGGTCCTGGATGATGTGTTGTAGAACTGCTGACTAATAATGCTGCCTAGAATGCAGTGACAGCCAACGAATGATCTCAGTAATTTGGGCCAAGTAATGAAATGGTGAATCTCTGTTACTTGTAACTTTGAGGGCAAAGGAAAGGTAATGGAGTCATTCATTCCTATCAGAAGGGACACGCAACTGGTAAAACAAATAGATTCAGATTTATAGAAAATTGTGAATTTCTGCTTTTAAGGGTGTGGTGAGGGCACAGAGTCTGAGGGATATGAGAGGAAACACGGGTGCCAACTACATCCTGGAATGTCAGGCCTAAGTGAAACACTGTGTTCTAGCTGTGATAGTACATGTGATAGGAGGGAGAATAATAGAATAAAAAATCTCTTTCTCTCTCACAAACACACAGCTCCTCTCTAGACTAAGTGGTGTGGACTCTGAATGCATGCGGAAATTTTCCGGATCATTCTCCAGCCCTCAACCACAGAATGTGGAAAATTCCACCAACCTGATTGTGAGCAGTGGACTTGACAGCCAATGGGGAATCCCTTGGGCAATATGCGGGTGGGTGTTGAAGGGTCAGGGCAGGAGCTTGTGGACATAGGCCGGGGAAACGTAATTGAACGAGGACAGTGGCGTTCGATGGCCATAATGTGCAAAGTTAATCTCCCTTTGCTTTGTGTACTATTATCCAATCTCAGGGCAGCTAAGAAAAAAACACTACTACTGTCCCTATTATCCACCGAGGGACTCGCCATTACATCAGCTGAAAGGAGCTAAGATTTGAACCAGGATGGGAAATTGACTATTCTCAGTGGCCGGCCACCATGACTGGATACGTACCAATTGTCAGTATCTTACTGGTAATATGTCACGGGATCGTTGCAGATTGATTAACCACTTAACCCCTGAGCCACTTAACCACCTAAAATAAAATCTAAATTGTGAGCTTGTAGATTGCCATTTGACAAAAAGAAAATAACTAAACTGTTTCAATACGTTTTTATTTTCATCTGTAACGACGTGTCCAAAAGCAGGATGTCGGGATTAAAATGGATAAATATCTGCCAAAGTGGCTGGTACAGTAGGGTAGCTAAACGTCAAAGGGGTAGCCCACGTTCAAAATTATCCTAGATTTGGCTTCATTTTCCCATCCTGCTCTGACCTGAGCAGCAACTAACAACACTGACGAGCACCGCTGTTCAACCAAGACGACAAAGTACAATCAGACAAGCTCTTCACAGACTCTCTAACCTTCACCTCTCTGGCAATAAACAGGCCCATAAGACAGAAAATCCACTGGACCACATGAATGTCATAGAGACACAGCAGAGACAACCATACACCAGGTGCACTTCAAACCTAGAAAGACCTCATTCCCCTTTATAAAGCTTTCTCTCTTTTTTTTTGGTTAGTGTGTGTATTTGTGTGTTTGCTGCAAAGAGGCCTCCTGTTGACTCCCGCTGATGACAGCTTATCAAGGGGAGAAGGATTTAAAAAGGCCTATAGTATTTCTAGGGTGTTTTTCCCTTATAGCCCATCCAGTTGGACAGAGTACTAGAAGGCCTGCCTAAGACACACAGAGAGCACTGGCGGTAGATTAGTGTGATTTGTGGGGCTAGAAATAATAAAATAAAATAATAAAACCCTAAAGAATAAAACTGATAAAAAAACAAACATCTTACCAGCAAAGCATCTGATGAAAAAATATTACAAATATGAACTATGTACAAAAACATCAATATTTCATATATTATATATAAAATATTGATACATAAATACCAATATTCCATATATACTATATATATTATATATATATATATATATTTCTACACCCACTAAAATATATCAAAGCAGCAGCTATTGGTCAGTCTGAGGAACTCTTTTGTCCAATTCTTAACTGTTAAATATCCTTCAGCCGTATTGTGAGGACACAGAAATAAAAATAGAGAAAGAGAGAAAATAAAAATAAAAGCAAATAAATTAAAACTATAAAACAAAAAAATATGAATCTGTGTGTAGTTTGGAATTCTGCAGAACTGAAAAACTAAACACAAAACACGAAAATAAAAACAAGAATATATCCTCTTTGTTCTAGGATCGAGTCTTTGTGAGTCGCCCCGCCGTTCCAAACAGTTCCAGATTGATTAAAGTCATTGTTCAAAGGAAATAAGTACAAGCGTGGATAGACACTTCTCTTTGTTTATAGGCCACGTATAAAAAGGCCACTATTTTTGAGTAAAAGATTTCACTTAAAAAAAAAAAAAGAAAAGAAAAAAAGAAAAAGAAAAAAGATCAGAATCTTTAACAGGAGGCGAGGAGAGATTGAGCATAAGCAGCCATCTGGTTGTCTAAGGTTTGTCGTGTTCAGATTTTTTTTTTCTTTGTTTCCATTGCAATCAGTCCTGGAAACTTGGCAATAGTGAAAAAACAACAACAAAACAATAGATAATATGGTAAGTCCAAGGTGATGTTAAAAAAGTGTTAACATACACTGTGAGTTTTGCATCCCTCTCGCTCGCCTGTGCTTGGCAGCCACGAGGAAGTAAATAAAAAGTCCTGAGATCGGTTTCTGTGGTGAAGGGCTTCTGCAAAGAATGATAGAATGAAATGAAATGAATTAGAAAATGAGTGAAGGACCGAGGATTATAAAAGGAAAAAATGGACTAGAAGGGAATGAAGGTGGAGGTGGAGTAGGGGATGAGGAAACAGGCGTTTTTTTTAAACAAGTTCATTTAAGGAAAACAGGAAATGTTAGGAAGGGCTAGATCTGGGCAACGATAAGATTCGGCCATTTTTCTTGCCACCGTTCATGTGTGTGTAGGGCACGTGCTCCTCATAGTTCCCCCTGAGGGCCACAGAGGGCCCGTTGTCCTCCCTCAGGTCCTCCCTCTGGGAATACGACGAGGGGTCCAGCGGGATGCTCTCCATGTTGTCCAGGTCCAGGTCAAAGTCCTCCGTCTCGGGGACCTTGTTCTCCTCGCTGTAGAAGAAGGACATCTCCTGGAAGGACGGGTGCAGCTCCTCCCGCAGCATCTCGATTATCTCGTGGAACATCGGCCGCATCTTGGGGTTGTAGTGCCAGCACATCGTCATCAGGCTGTGCCTGGGGTGGGTTCAAGTGGAATTTGTCACGTGAAGAGAGAGAGAGCGAGAGAGAGAGACTCGGGATGAGACAAAGAACAGAGGGCATCATAAAGACTAAATACAGCTATAAAAAAAGTGCTCAATGAATAAATCTGACTTGCATCAACATAATGGATTTTCCATTCAATTAAAGGGGAATTTCATTGAATGGCATTTTTTACAAAATTATGTTGATAATATGCATATAGACCAAAAAGTATATATATATACCTGTATATACATTAAAAAAATATAAAAAAACATATCTGGGCGCTGGGCTTTTAAGAAAAGCGTGGACGGGGTCTAACGTCAGTTCACGTATACCCGGAAGAGTTCCAGCAACACCACCTTACCATGGACTAACGTCTCATATCATCTAGAGCAGATGTAAACAAAAAACGGAAACAACCCCTGACGGACGGACAGTAAATCCGCTAAATTCGGTTTGGAGAAGAAAAAAAAACTACACATCTTTAAAGTCAACATACAAAGGAGTGTTGGTGTTCTCTTGAGTTAATGCACTGCATATGAGTTATTAATGTGCCATGGTTTGGTTTACTCACATCCTCTCAATGCAGTTGTCTGGCCGGTCCAGGAAGCCTCCGTCCATGACGAATTTGAGGACCTGCTCATTGGACAGACCCTGGTAGGGCTGCTCTGCTAGCGTGCTGATCTCCCAGAGAACCACGCCGAACGACCTGGACATGAGAGCGTTGCATACAGAGTTCAGAATACGAACGGACAGAACACTGACCCGAAAAAATATAAACCGTTATATCCAGCAGGGGCGCGACGGTTAATCGACATAATAGATTTAATCGGTTATAATAAAATTGATAGTAGTTTAATAGTTTTCAAAAACGTTCCCCCCCCCCAAAAAAAAACATGCTGCATCGCTTGTGAGCCATTGTACAACCAAGTATATAAGCAGTTAAACAGAATAATGAATTTTAGTTCATTATTTTAAAAATCTATTCGATATAACATATAAAACTTCTTCAATTGCTCAATTAATCAAATAAGTAATCAAAAGAATAATCGCTACGAAAATCACAATTGACAGTTGTCGCCCTCCATTTCCAGTAGGGGCTGCATCCTATACACTACACTACAGTAATGCGTGTTGGGTGCAGCTGTTGAAGCGACAGACTGCTCCAGTGACATACCAGCAGTCAGAGTGAGCAGTGAACACTCCGTCTTTCAGAGACTCTGGGGCCATCCACCTGACCGGCAGCAGACCCTTCCCTCCCTTACGGTAGTAGTCTGTCTCGTAGATGTCTCGCGTCATACCAAAGTCTACAGGACAGAGATGCAAAGGTTATGATGATGAGTTCTGCAACTATTTTGAAACTGCGAATAATATCCTGTGATACGTACGAACGTGTGAACACAGCCTTTTGCAAATAAACAACGTCTGCTCAAAATATTTGGCTCAAACCTGCTACGAGAGAACCACAGCACCGTACATTTTTTATTATATATATATATATTTAGATACTTTGTCTTTATTGACGGTTTACATTGACACGATTAAACAAACAGCACCTCCAATCTTGACGGTGAAGTCCTCTGCCACCATGCAGTTCCTGGCCGCCAGGTCTCTGTGGACAAACTTCTTGGCGTTGAGGTATGCCATGCCGTCTGCGATCTCCGCTGCCATCTGGATCATCAACTTCAGCGTCGGGGGAGGGCGACCAGTTGGATTGTGCTGGGACACACATTCACAGTTCGTTATGGATGGAAATTATCTCTTACAGTACACAAGGCATTCTTTGGATGGAACATTTACACCCAATGAGGCCATAGTCACTTGGTAAGGTAAGAAGAATTTTGGTTAAGAACACAACCCTTAGGCAGAGCACATAAATGCACAACTGAAATGGTTATTAGGGAAAAAGCCCCGTCTTTGCCAAATATATTACATTTATTTTTCACACTGTCCAAGACCTCACAGGAACCCTGAATATACAACAGTACTGTATGTACCTCAGAGTCTGGTCTGAGACATCGCAGGTAGCTCTTCAAGTCTCCATGGGTCATGAGTTCCATCACAACCAGTGTGGGCTGGCCTTTGGACACCACACCGAGAAGACGCACCTGCACAAACAAACAAGTTCATAACCCAAGGAAGTCACACTGTTGCACTACATTTGGAATCCAGTGGTTTGCGAGATTAGAACACAAACAAAGTTTGAAAAATACACATTTCAGCTGGTATTTGAGACTGGAGAGTTATCTATAATCTACTGTATGGTTCATCAACTGCCCAAGTGGCTGGTAAAGGTAAACCAGTAAGCATTTGGGTGTAAAAGAACATGAACAGATCCATGAATGAGGGACTCGTCGTACCACGTGGTGACAGCTGAACGCTTTCATGACGGAGGCTTCGTTGAGGAACTCGATCCTCTCTCTGAGGCTGGCGGACTCGTTGACTGTCTTGACGGCCACGCGCGTGTCCGGTTCGCCCTTCACGATGTCCTTGGCGATGCCCTCGTAGACCATGCCGAAGGAGCCCTGACCCAGCTCTCTGAGGACGTTGATCTTCTCTCTGCCCACCTCCCATTCATCTGGTACATACACTACACACACACACACACACACACACACACACACACACACACACACACACACGTATTAACATGCTTGTGTGGACATCAAGTTTAGGACGGCAATAGGCTCTGCTCTGCATAGACATATAAACGTAGACGCCCTTTTTGGCTCTGGAGCGCATATGCTCGTAGGAGGGCACTTCAAAGCTTCAGTGGGCGTCAGTGCCCTCTTGGCTCTCGAGCGAATGAGCTCAAGAGAATGAGCTCAACTTCCGCCCTCCTATGCACATTCGTCGCTCCAATGGACTACAGCGGCGTCTATATTTTATAATGTCTATGCTGCTCTGTACATACGCCATTTTGGAAATAACTCTTCCGACTTCCTTCACAGGTGTTACCGATGATACTAATTAAGGTTCTGTTCTCACTCACTGGAAACACTCTGCGACGCTACACCAGTGGGCCTTGAGTGTGTTCAAAACTGTTATGTTCTCCATCCAATGCCTTTTGTTCACCTACTATAATGGTATGCATGTTGTGGCATTACATTTTATAATTCTATCAGTTTTTACTGCTGTACTTTATTCACTGCACCTCTTGGTACCACAGCACCTCAAAGGCCATGAACACAAGGCTACAGACAAAACAAACTGGTCAGGCTGTTACTTGGCCTCACTCCCCGAACCCACCTCACCCCTGCCCACTTTGACAGGCTGGGTTTTCTTAGGGTTGACAACAGAGTGCAGTATCTTGCAATGGGTCAGGTACACAAGATTCGATACAGTACCAAAATACCCAGGTACCTGTCTGGTTACTTCATTAATGTCAACGAAGTCCACTCTCAACACGAGAGGGAGTGCAACTAACCATGTGCAACCCAAATTCGGCACAAACAAGGGGCTAAATTAATTTAGCTCCTATGCCACTAAAATGTGGAACGCCCTGCCAACCGGCATAAAAATATGCGAATCCCTTGACTCCTTCAAGGCCTCTCTCAAAGGGCACCTACAGTTGGCTGCAATTCAAAACTGGCCCCGTAAAATATGTATATTTCTTTTTTTATTCTCTTTTCATCGTTTTCATCTTTATTGTTTTTCTCTTCACTGCTAATATTGTATTGAATGCATGGGACCCAAATGGAAATAAGATCTCAAGATCTTTCTTCTGTGTTTTCCCTTTGGATCAATGCAGTGTACTCTGTACTGTTTTACATTTTATTGTCTAATACAATTATCAATCAATCAATCAATCAATCAATCAATCAATCAATCTGTGGCATAGGATAATAAGTGTATTACTTACCATCATTGGCGCTCAGGTACTCTGGGTTGGAGGAGGCTATAAGAGGTCCAGTAGGGCCCTCTGTTTGCCTACAGAAGAAAGTTGTGGAAATGATCATCACACAGTATTACCGGTAATTTATTCACCAGGCTGCACGTGTTAACCTTAGGGTAGCTCAGTGTCTAATTATGTTCAACGGTTCTAATTCGAGATAGTTTACACTGCTCAATGTTTTATGAACCCATTAGAACCAGGAAAGCATCTGTGTCTAAAACTAAAAAACATTATTTTATATTTTGGCTCGTAGCCTGTATATTTTTAACACGCCTGTACATTTCTGAACAGCTGCAAGCGCTCATTTCACACAGGTGTGATTTTAACTCAAATCTTTGCTTCTGGGGTCCCTGAAGCAACATATTTTGAGATGGGAAGTCATCTGATAAATAGCGCCCATCATTTTGGGGGTCCTTATTCCTTAACATCCTTAACTTTGAGAACAACTGATAGAGCAATATTACGTTTTCTCTTCAGGTTTTAATGGGTTAACATGAGTGCACTGGGAAAGCAACGGAAAATGCGTCCATTTGGTTACATTTATACACTCTTTCTTAAGAGTTAAATGAACAGGCTTTTACTGTGAATGCAGGCATGTACATCAGGCCTTACTTCTTCTTGAAGACCATGAAGACTGAAGCTCCCACAATGAGCAGCAAGATGATGCAGATGACCGGACCAATCACAATCTTCAACACACTGGTGTCCTCTGCAACACACACACACACACACGCACACGCACGCACGCACACACACAGAGCAGCCATTGATCAGTCACTGACTCTTATGATATAGTGGCTGGTTGACTAGGCCTGATAAATGTGATTGGATGGAGAAAGGAATAGGCCAAAGATTATCAATGGCCGTGAATAATGTAGCAACACCGTAGCTGAAATGGGCACCAGATAAGTACACATCCCATACAGTAGATCAACGGCTTTTACATGATCTGCAGACATTTCTAGAAGCCTCTTGGGCTTTTTCCTTTTCTCCACATTGTACATTTCTTCTCTCCATCTAAAATTTTAATTTGACCCCTCTGCACTCGTCTTGATGCATCTTCTTATAACCTGTACTGTTGGCTTATCAATACCACATCAATACCACGTTAGCGTGTGAAGCGAACGCAGTGCATTTGAAGTCTGTCAAAATGATTTTGTATATTTGGTTTGGTGACACACGCCCTCTGGTGGCGTGACACTGCAGCATGACACACAAGACATTTTTGCCTGGCTGACATAGTAAGTGCTCACTGCGTTCGCAAAGACAGTGGCCATGTTGTCACTAGAAGCCATCTGATCTGTTAGACATAGATTGTTTAAAGGCGGTCTCACTGTTGGGCATAAAGAAGTAGGTGAAGTCCGTGAAGGAGCCATTTCCTGCCAGCGAGGTGGCCCGGATCCTCAGGCTGTAGTTCCCAGGATGCACCAGTCGAAGCTTGGTGCCGCCAGACTTCATGTAGGACGGTCTCGACACGCAGGTTGAGTGAAACTGAAGGAGATCACATTTTCAAAAACACGTCATAATTTAGCATTGACTATACCCAGGTTTTAGCATTGTTTAGTTTTAGGTTAACTTTTTACGCCGCAGTACATTGTTATTTGTAAGCTTGTAGATCTGTTATTTTTGTCACATACTGGTACACGTTAAGACTGCAATCACACTGCCCGTTTGGCGAATAACTAATTATGTTACGTATTGTGTTTAATGTTTATCAATAGCCAAAAAAAAAAAAAAGATAAATTGATTCATTTATGAAATTCCAAATGTTTTCCAGGACTGAAAATCTTCTCATTTCAAAATATTTCCGGGAATTCCATGACCGTGGGAACCGTGTATATATTTATAAAACATTTGGGGGGTCCACGGTCAAATACATATTAATCTGAGGTGTCCTTGACATGAAAACGTCTGAGAACCACCGGTCTAGGCTTTAGGATGGATGTGTGAGTAAGTAAGCAGAGCGGTGTGATTTCAGTGCGGTGCAGTTGCACTGGCGGTGTCATCCGAGACGCCAGGCCATCCTTGCCACTGCATCCTACTCTTCCTTCCTGGCTCTGTCGCTATGGTAACAGAGCTTGCTGCTGGCTCCTAGGGTCAGGCGGTGCAGCAATGAATAGCAATGAGAAAACGAGTGCTCACATTCACAGCGAGTAAACAACAGCCACGCGCGCACGCATAAGCGCACGCATAAGCGCACGCATAAGCGCACGCACGCACACACGGCAGCAGACAATACCAGCATAAACACTGGGAGCATGTTACTAAACAAATATTTCCTTTGTGCTTCCATCTAAACAAGGGGAACGGGACTTAACTTCTGAGTGCATACTCAGTTCAATTTACTGTCCTCTCCACTTGCATCCTCCATACCTCCATTCTGTGAGCATTCCCTGCTCTCTTGTAGTGGTACAAAAGTGCCTCAGACGAATCAATTGATCGATTATGGGGAAATAATTCACAATTCCATTTTCTCCCCAATTTGCGACACTGTCCCGACCCACAGGTTGAGAAGCAAGTGTGTCGTCTGGCATACTGACCTCCTGTTCGCCAACCTTCCGGTAGAACAGCTCGTAGAGGATGATGAGGCCGTTGGGGGAGCGAGGCGCCTGCCACTTGATGATCACAGAGTTGGGCTCGTCTGGGAGCATCTCGTGAGTCACAGGCCCCGGGATATCGTCAGCCTTTTCTGTGCGGCACAGGAGAGCACATAGACCGTCATTAGGAGGGGTGCAACAATTTATATAGTGGTGAAAATAGTCTTCATTGGCCATAGGTTTTCTGATCAAAGGGGCCTCGCACATGCATGTGGGGGGGGG
>OOFJ01014543.1:0-18210 GCA_900323375.1 Benthosema glaciale | reverse complement strand
AATAGAACGCCTGGAAAGCGGAAGTGCTCTACTGTGCTCATTCTATCTCAATGGGACAGTTCCAATGTTTGTAACTGTAGCCCATAGGCACCCGCTCTGGCGGTGAGATCAAAGCGTGTTGCCACTCTCCTTACACCACTCTGGTAACAACATAGTCCTTGTTTATCCTCACCATGTATTGAGATGTTTTAGGGGAAACAAATGCATTGATATAATAGAAATGGTGACAGAAAGACGAGATTTGAAAAAAATAAATAGTCAAATAACTCAGTTGTTTTCGATAATGCTATCCTACTGTTTGTTCAGTAACAGGACTCCACGCATCCTGTCTCGCCATGCAGGCTCCAGCTCTTTATTAATAAACAGAATATAGGCATAGGCTACTACATTTTCAGACAAAACCGCCACCATTGTGCGGGTCTGTCTGCAGGCTGTGTTACCAGTTTCAGCGGCACCCCCACCCAGGTCAACCCACCCCTTTCCCCCCTCTTTGTATATTTTTCTTTTCCCTTTTCCCTCCACGATCTCCTGCTTTTGGCTTTACAGAAGTGATTATTTGTATGTCTCTAATGAATTGAACATGGTGGACCCTATTGTAAACAAGTGTAATGCTTTATGGTGTCGTCCACAGTTAACAGTTTTGTTTTGAGTTGTACTTGATATGTACTGTAATTCTCCAAACTGTTGATAAACTCTTCAATCAATCAATCAATCAATCAATCAATCAATCAATCAATCAATCAGGTGGGTTGCCAATTTCAGCTCCATCCAATCAGGTACCTGAGTATCCTGATCGGATCAAATTGGTATCCTGGCCTAAATGTATGTATCTTTCTGTTTTGTTTAAAAAGCTGCTGCTGGATAGACCGGAAGAGATCCCTGCTACTGAACAAACACACTCTATATTACTGTCTGTCAGTCAAAATATAGAGCTTTAACCTTTTAACAAAAAACATTTAGTTAGAAGAACATCAAATATCAACTTTAATGGTCTTTGAGGAGAATAATGGTCAAACCAAACGCTTTGTAACAAAATTATACAAAGCTCTTCACGGCAATAGCCCCGCCCACTCTCCTCCTACCGAGTCCTGCCATTGGTCTGCTCTAAGGTGTGACGTCGGCGACCACACAACACACAGTCATGTACTTTCTTCAGTATAGTAGAGAGAGAGAGAGAACAAGGAGGGCTGTTCAATGATCTACAAAACATAACAAGAGTTAACCTCTGAAATCCACCTTCATCCGTCGGAAATTTAACAGCGATGTTATTGCAAATGCCAAGAGCATAAAATAGACACTTTCACCTTTACGACAAGCTCGGTATTGTGTTATTACTACTCTCGGAACGTTTTAAAACGAGTGGCGAAAGATTTCAAATTTTACTGGGATTTTTGGACTGGGGCGCCGGACCGGTGGGGGTGCTGATGATCGCACCCAAGACCGACATAAAGGGCAAAATACTGCGTTTTCAGAGACCTTTGGTGTGACTTATTCATACATTTCAAGAGAATCTTTTTTTTTTGTATCTTTTATTTTTCCACCTGAAACAGTTTTGTACGTTTTTGTTTGGAGCTAGCGACATTTATTGCTAGCTAAAAAAAAACACACAAATCATCTAACCATGGAATTGCGAGTGGGAAACCGATATAGACTGGGAAGGAAGATTGGAAGTGGCTCGTTTGGAGATATTTACCTTGGTGAGTTTTTTTTTTTTTTTTTTACAGCCAACATCACAACAACATACATACAGCAGTAACAGCACAAAGAGTGCAAAAGGTCTCTAATAATGCTAGCATGCTAACTACCTTAGCTAGCTCGCTGCATTTGCTGTCTCTTGTCTGTTGGTCCAACAAGACAAGCTGACAGTCAGTCAGCTGTTCACTGAATCACTGGCTGGCTGCTGTTAGCTAGCACGTTCTGTTCTGTGCCTTCTTTACCTTTTAATAGCACTCTCATTAACCAGGCTTTGTGTGCATGTACTGTACTGTACTGTACTGTACTGTACTGTACTGTACTGTACTGTACTGTACTGTACTGTACTGTACTGTACTGTACTGTACTGTGTGTGTGTGTGTACTGCTGACAGTGTGTCTGTAATGTATGCACTCCTGTCTTTGTAAAAATGAATAGATGATAATAATAATAATAGCAGATTCTGTGGCTAACATTCTGTGTGTCCCAAGACCAGTTTTCAATAATGTGCTGTTCATTTGCATGGACCTTTTACTAAACTCAAGTGCTTGATGTGAGATGATCTATTATCATGCTGAAAAAACAACAACATGTCACAACATGTTCTCAGTGTTGGTGGTTTAACAATAACTAGTCTGTCTATTATGCATAATAGGACACGCTTAGCCATTCTATCCCAACTAATTTGCTGTTTTGTAAAATTGAGACGGTAATGTATGTGGGTCATTATATACTATGTAGAAATTACTATTCAGTTTATTTCTTTTCTGACCTGGAGTATCATCAGAAGTGTTGTTGCTGAATAAAGTAATATGACGTATGGTAATCTGTATATATTTGTTTAAATTACTTTTTTTCCCTCTGATTTGGGAGACATGTCAGATATCAGAAACATTTGTGCTTTGTCCCTTTTTATGCATTGGTGGTGATGGTGTGGTTGAACAGTGGACTTGGATAGTTTAAGATCAGACTTGAGGTTTTATGGCAATTGAAAAATAATAATTGATGTTCCTAACTTCCTACCAATATCTCAGATGCATGATGATATTTGTCATTTTCCAAAACTCAGATTGGGAATCTAGTAGTCATTGTGATGAGCTCTATCTGTCTCTGGAATGGGCTAAAATTGGTCTCTCTCCAAGCTCCAGCATAACTCTATAACCATATTAAGTGTAGTTGACAACGCATGGGACTTAATACCTCCACTCTCCAGTATTCATTTGTGGCCTGAAATGTAGTTAGTTCGTACCAAGTTTTATAATCTTAGTTGACAGTATTATGACATCGGCTAAAGGCCTATTATTCATTCATAACTCCAGTTCTAGGAGAAGAGGGCTCCATGGCTGTGTCCCCAAGACTCCCCATGAGTCATTATTATAGGACTGTAATATCCCCAATGCTGCCGGTCAGCTGCCGGTTCATTTCCTTTCTCTGTCTCAACGTGAGCAGGAAATGCCCACGTCATGCCTTGACCCCTGTTTTTATTTTTTATTATTATATTTATAGCGTTGTAACTTGTGCCATACAAAAGCGTTGATTTTCCTGATATAGGGCATTCATTATACCCATGATCCATTTGGTCCTATCAACAAACTGCCCAGGGCCAGTGCCACATGATCAACTGTGAATTTGATTGATTGGCTGTCCATTGTGCTCCGCCTGGTGTTGGAGGTTAACAGGGGAATCCTGCCAAGATTGTTATGCACATGTAGTGTACATTTGATGATGCTCTTTTTTTTTCTTCTATTTTTGCTCTTTTTCTGTTCTTTAATTCATATTTTATTATATATGCTACTGCATTGTCTGAAGGAAGGCAAAGCAAAATAAGTTTTACTCTTATGTAATATGTACCTGACTGTAGCGTACACAAGATGTAACCATAAGAATAAATTACAACTGACAACGTAAAAACTTGAAACCTTTTGTCACAGGTGTGATTATGGATGGGCCTTTCTCTTCTTGGGAGGGTAATTGCAGCTACCTCGGCTCTATTCCTTACTGTAACTGCTTTTACAATTCTCCCAAACGCTGTTTGCCTTCAAGCGGTTGTGCAAAGTGTATCAAGTATCATCATAATGAGATACTTTAAAGCCATTTGGTACGCACTATTGAATCGTCAGGTACTAACTTGGCAGGTTGGCATCTGATAAACTGAGGTGGCAGTTAGTGCGCTGCTGTGCTTAGCCTTGTAGGGCGATAGACTCCTCTATGTATGACACACTTGTATTGTTACCAAGTAGGACATTAATATGTGTCACACATGACAAATTGGTGTCCTACTTGGAACACCTATTCTAGTGCTAAATTCAATATTTTTCATTTTGCGTTTGTCTTAAAGTTGATGTACAGATGGAAGTTGGGTCTATACTTTGAGACTATGGTGTGTGAAAAACATTAGTTTTGTGCCCTCCAGCATGCTTCCAGATAAAGCAAAGCATCACACCAGTGGAATTATTTCTGTGATGGGCTAGAGGCTAGAAGATGAATAAATGAGAGTAATGTAATCGTCTGTATGAGGTGTCGAAGATGTTCCCTCACCGGTGCTGTAACCTCGCCCACAACCCTGCTTTGACCAAGGCTATCAAACATCAGAAGATCACTGGCAAACCTTTATTAGATGCTAAGCATCTCACATTCCTGTAATATCCCAATGAAGACAGAAACTTTACTTGACGAGCTAAAACGTGTCATTTTGGAATATCGCAGTAATGTTTTCAGAATCTGTTAGACCTACAGTAACTGCCGGACGCGCATACACACATACGTAACTGTAGTTTATACTTTAGAACCGAACCTACCCCCGACTCTGTCTCTTTCTGGGCTTTGCAACAGTAGTGTGTGTGTGTTCTGTTCTGTTCTGTGGAGACACACTGGTCCCATATGCTGCATCTGGAGGGCTGACTGACATTCACATGTTCTCTCTTTCCATGTGTGTGTACAGTCAGTTACAACTACAGTACTTGGCCTCGTGCCCGAGTTTTCAAACCCCGCGAGGAGCTTTTTTACAACCGTCCCCTTGCTTGGTATGAGTTGAGATTTGCTTATGTAAGCATTTTATTGTGTTCTTCTTGCACCCCCCCCCCCCCTCTTTGTTTGAGTGGGATTGATGTGATGTCACTGTTGGCTGTTGCTCAGCGACTCCGGGGCACATGGTTTTGTTACCTTCCCTTCCAGAACACTCTGCTCTACGTTCATAAGCAGTTGACCATATTAATCACCATTTTGTTCTTAACCACTTAACGCCTACCGGTATATGCTTTGCTGAACGGGTTCCCCCAGGGAGGTATCCTCGTTTACCCCCTCTTTAACTTTCCCTCGTCCTCAGATCTCTTCTCACAAAATTGCCAATCTACAAGCTCACCGCATGTAGCAACAAGCGGAACGGGGTCCCCCAGGGGTCTATATGATGGGCCCTTCCTAACTCTCCCTCTACGGTAAATCTCTTTGCAGAGGAGACCCAATCTGGTAACCCATCGTCAAATATTCGGGAAAACAGCGACACCGCTGTTGTTCCTCAGCTGTTGTTAGGCAACAGTCTGTCTTGAGAGACTAGAGGAGAGCAGACCTACAAGCTCACCACGTGTAGCAACAAGCAGACGTACCAGCTCACCACCACTGTTGTGAGATTGTAGTTCTGCTATTTTTGTTGCAGAATGTTTGCGTACATGGCCAAAAGGACACTAGGTTTCAAGTGATTAAATCAGTAGTACACATGCCTGGATGGGGTTTCCCACTCTCAACATGTATGATCAATATGATCAATGACCACATTATTCTTAACACTGTCCCCCCCGTCCCCCCACTGCCTTGAGTGATCTGTGTAACACTAGCACAACCCAGTGTGTTTATAATTACCTTACCCCATCCGTTAAACGATAATGATTGTGAGCATCTAGGATAGGATGTGTGTGTGGTTACTGGTAACAGAAGGTGCTGAGTGAGGTCATTGCTTTTACTGGCCTCGCTCACACTGGACCAAGTTCCTCAATTTTAGTGTGACTATAGCAATGGGTCGTTCCTACGCTTGTCCCAGTAGGCCTTATTTGCCTGAACTCGCTGGACTATCCTGGACTCTTGCATACTGTGTTCTCCCCTTGCGTACTGGTGGTGTTGTCATGAGAACTAAAATAACATTGGGTTTAATCACTATACTATATGCTGAGTTTTCAATGTGGTACTGTCTGGTTACATTTTCACCATGTTGTTCACATGTTGTGGGATTGAAATACGATTATTTTATTAGTGTAGGAAAGTTACAAATACAATTTACAATATATAATTACAATTTAGGCATTTGGCTGACCTTATCTAGAGAGCATGTCTTAGAATGGGTAAATGGTATGAATGAACCCAGTCAACAAATGACAGGGTAAATAGTAAATAGTAGTAGTAAATAGTAATAGTAGAGTGCAAAGAAAACAATGCAGCACTTAAATGGAACTAGGATACCACAGGTTGAACATCAAACCTAGTGTCTGTCTAAACAACATGCTAATGCTATCTAAATGACATTCTTACAATTTGAGGTCAGGCAGGCATAAAGTTGTTGAAACGAGTGTAACAGTGTCTAAAGACAACCGTGGATAATGCTTTACTAGTTTATTGTTCCAGACAGATAGAGTTTATTGTTTATTGTAAATACCAAAACAATTGTTTTCTAATTTATGGAATTTCTTAGTTTTTTCTTTTGTTTCTTCATGAAAGTCCTGAAATAATCATTCAATTCATTTTTAATTAATGGAAAAAAAATCTAGAGAATGTTTTTTGAAATGATTAAATACAAAATGTAGGAAACCAAAAATAAAGCGACCCATCCAGTGTTTAGGAACCTGTGCTTTTGAAGAACATTGATTTTGATTGATTGATTTGAAATGTTTATTAACAGTTTGGAGATTTACAGTACATTTCAAGCACAACTCAATACAGTACTTTTCAAGCACACCTCAATACAATACTGTGAGTGGACGATACCATAAAGTATTCTACTTCTTTACAATAGGGTCCACCATGTTCATTTCATCAAAACAATTAGAGACATACAAATAAGCTCTTCTGTATAGTTATAGTTAGTTATAGTTGCAGTCCTGCAACTGCAACATACTTTGGCTCAGGGCCAACTTCTCTGTGTCTGTGAGATCTGATATTATGCAATGATGTATGTCATGACTATGTATCCATATCCAATCCTGGGTAGGTATACCCTGTGGCGTATTACCAGAGCTCTATTGCATGTTGGAGACTAGAAGCTTGACCGGCTGCGGGCTGTAACACAGAAACGTGTGGCCTGTAGAGTTGATGTAGTGTTTGACAACGTTGCGTAGAGTGGTCCTAATGGGCAGAAGGTGGCTGAAATGTGCCTGAATAATGCGTTTTATATTAACTGTACAATATACAAAGACATTGAGGGTGGGATAATAAGCCTAGAACCATGGCACAGTTACTCTGGAAGTGTGGAGGCAAGTATAGTGCTGGTAAGCTCGGCCCTAGCAACCAGACACCACGTTGTGGACCTATTCTGATTCTGGTAGTGGGATGAGTGGATTCAAATGACCATTTACTCATCATTTGAAGTGATTTATGCCCTTTGTTTGGGGCCAAAGCGGTACCAATTACCAAATTCCAATAGTGGAATTGGTGCTGTATGATGTACTGTATAAAACCTGCTTACTAATAGGGGGTTTGCAACTTTGCATGGTGTGGCACTGGCAGCAGCCTAGTACAATCTCTTTGTTTGAACTCCAGGCTAGAATGTTTTTTTCCCCAAGTCAATGCTTTACAACAGGATGGATATATCCTATATCAACACATGAAATTGTGATTATTAGAATTAACAATGTACTATTATTCAGTTTGTCCAGCTTATACTTTGATCATGGAACATTAAAGCGAGGAATCCAGATCCGTTGCATGCATGGCCCATGTGCGCTGCGTTCGCAAGTTGTGGTTTACGACGTGCATCAGACTGACGTGATGAAACGGCATTTTCCAGTTAGGAAGGAAGTGCACATTCTGCGGTCTTCCCTATACGGTGGAGAACAGAGAAGCACACAGACGGGATCCTGACGATGGGATGGCCCTCACTCACCGCGTTCTATTTGACTTGGCAAGTTGGCATCCTAGCTGGAACGGCTCAGCCTGGCCTGGCCAGCGCGTGTGTGTGTGTGCCAATAAGGTGACCAGCTGGCCTGCACCACAGGGCTGCCTCGCTGAGAGAGAAGGCATTAGTACCAGAGCTCTGACAACTAGCGCCTCTCTGGAATGGAATGCATCTGCTCGCAGCTCGCTCGCCTGCTTGTTGCCCACCACCTTCTTCAGTGTTGGCATCGCAGGGGGTCGCTAGCATTTCTTTGTGGTTTGGCTCATGCTCCTCAGCTTCTGTTCTCACTTCTCACTTCCCTCGTTCCACTGTAGTGTAGGCGGTAGGATCATAAATAATAACCACTTAAATCCTTTATACTACTGTACTAGGGCAGTGCTGCACAGTTAATTGAAAAAAGATTAAGATTTAGATTCACACATCTATTTTGCAATCTAATTTTGTGAAGAATTGTGCAGCACTAGTTAATCTTATATCTTATATCTTCATCTCTCTCTTCATGGAAGAAATGAGAAAAAATCTCAATTCTTGTGGAGGAAAATCGAGATACATATTTGAGCAAGAATCGTGCAGAACTATACTAGGGACGGGTACAACAGTTAATCAGTGCTATTTTAATACAGTAGATTTTTTTTGAATTAACTGAAATTGGCAGATCTGCAAGCTCCATGTTCCACATCTCCTCATGATGCACTGTGAGCTCATAGGACAGCTATTGAAGATGTTTTTGTTCAACAGCGTTGTACAACGAAGTATAAAAATACAAATGGGGCTTAAAATTAAATGGTTGATCAGACTATCATTGTCTGATTGATTTATCTATTGTTCACCCCCAGAATAGGGACGCTAGGGTACTACATGTGGTTAAATATGTGGCTGCTTTATTGGATCCTACAGTGGAGAAGGGAGGAGAGATGGAGAGTAACATGCGGCCCAAGCTGGGAAGCACATTTCACCAGACCAGGCAGCACATGGTCTTGTTCCAGCCTGCTGAGGCTCCATGTGATGCAATGCAACACCCCTGATGCCTTCCATAATTACAAAACCTTTCCATTATTCAATCCACATTGAATTTGTATTAATCACCGTTGTATCTATTTGCATATGGGCAGTCATGATGCATCGCGGTGTGTGATTGGCCGCCTGTTCCCTGTAAGATCAGCAACATATTGATATTAACATAACAAGACCTAGAACTAAAGACGGTAATCAAGCATGTTTGCTTTTATTTCAAAATCCAACTGAAGGATTTTACAACTGGTCTGATTTGTGTTCATGGCAAACGAGGTTTGCCATGAACATGGTAAAATGACCTAATAACTTTGCTTGTTGTATAATTCGCAAAAATTGCCTATGGTTGTTCTTAAAACTAATAGACTAAATTCTCAAATGTTGTTTATAACTGTGTATTTTACCACTTGATCCCCACCATCCCTGTTTCGGGCATGTCATTATAGGCGAATTTGGAAATAATCACATATATATACAAGCTCACTTGTATATCACATTGTCACATTGAAAACACATTATAATCTTGTAGGTTGTCTATTTTCTGCGAGGAGATTTGCTGTAGAGGAGCAAAAGTAGGGGAACTATCTTTCTAGAGCAGTGGGAGAGGACGCCAGTCAATGAAGTATACACTAGGGCTTGAGTTGGTTGAGTTGGTGAAACTTATGAGCCTCTCACTCAGTCTCCCCTCCTCCTGGTTACATAACATGGCGTGCTATGCACTCTGTGATCCAGAGATACATGTTCCTTCGACTTTGGAGGAGATGATTATTACACTGACTTCAGTCGTCCAAACAATCCTCCAGCAAGGAGGGCCCTTAACGGGGGGAGAGAAGGACACCCATCGGACCATGATGATAGCAAGGGTTATTCATCTGCACTGCGCTTATGTGAGGGAAGATCCGGAGGGGATCAAAACATCGTCTTTGTATAGATAAAAAGTAGTTCCACTTGCTGGATCTGCTTCTTTGTTTTTAAGAACCTTAGCTGAAGGGCAGAAGAGGAACAGCAGCCTTACTACACCAGATCATAGCGACGGTTTCCAAAAAAGGGAACCCAGTGAACTGTTGTTTTATTTTTGCGGACGGCTTAAGGGGGCAGTTTTGTTTTTAGCAGTGTCTCTGATGTTGCATAACTCCCCAACAGGTCCCTACTTGGATCTCTGTCTGTGGCGTATGAGGGAGGCTGAAAACAAAGTAAACACACTGTCACATGACAATGTGTAGGAGCGTACGTACATAGGCCTTGTTGTTGGTTCAGTTTTGTGGATGTTGATGGACAGAACTTGCACTCTTCACCATACAGTAGCTCAAAGAGACTGTATGGGTAGTAGGTAGAGTGAATCATGGGTCAGTCACACATGACTCTACTAGTACATCTCCTATTTCCTGGCTTTCTGTACTGTGAAATAAACATTTATGAATTAAGTAATGAAGAAACAGATCGTTTTTATTTGAGCCAGGCTCACTGATGCTGATCCCGAGTTTGGGGAGTCCTAGGCCACTGTTTCCAAAACTATGTGTGGGTCCCGAACACAATTTTATGAATGAATATCCCTCTTGTTTTTTCTTCTTTTCCCCCGTTTCCTACAATAATTTTTTTATTTCAAAAGATTACCAAGAAGAAGAAAAAATGGCATATACCGTATAAAGACACATCGGCTGCATAATGAACTTTCTATACTATGTCATCAAAAAGATCAAATAATGGCTATATCCCCAGTAAGTCTTATTGGCGGGCTCTTCGGTGGATTGATTCAGACCGTTGGACTGTCTGTACACTTGCACAATGCTGTGTTTGTGTGTGCATGCATGCAGTGATGCAAAATATTTGCGTACGTAGGCCTACTTACTGCGGTTTAACAGCTTCCTGGTTTAGCCTTAAATGTGAGAGAGGACTATCTGTCTGAGCATGTCTAGCCAGCCATGCCACAACGAGAACACACACACAACACCAACACCTTCCCGTAAGAAGTATGCGTACACACTACACTCTGCTTTCAAACTACAACACAACACACGGTTTCTGATCTGAGGCCAAAAACTAACGGTAGCACAGTCGTCACTCGTCATGCCCCCCCTGAAAAGTTTAAACCATATTCTTTAGTTTGACTGTAAAAAAAAGACATGGTTGAACGTGTTAGTTTTCTTTCAACATCATATTACTAGTCTTGGCCTTTCAACGTTGGCTACAAACCTGAGGAAATCAAGCCGCCCCATGTCGATTTATGGCTGGAGTTGGGGTGCATTTCAGGAGACAAGGCTGGCAAGGTGCTACAGCAGCTGACAATCTAAAATGTCAAACAATTAGGTTTCACCATTACCTAATTGTGTAAAATCATCACACATTTCTCATTAGAGGGTTTGCGCGTGACAACATCATCATATCCGGAAGTTATGTGCGAAACACCTACTGAGTGGCAAAAACTCCTTTCTGGCCTTGACAGCCCAAACAAAACAGAAAAGTTTTGTTTGGGTAAATATGCATCTGATCGTATTTTACAGCGTTAAACGATGCTGTTTAATACAACACTTTGCCACTTGATTTGCCGCTCACTTTATTCATGCGCATTCCATACCCTCTATTCATTATGCAGCCCTAGACTGTTAGAGAACAGAATTATTTAGATTATGCTCTTAGCAATTATCCAATTGATTACTTTTTTTTTAGGGATGTGCCGATGAGAAATTTTGGCCGATCTCGATATCCGATATAATTAATCGGTGTTATGGCCGATAACCGATATTACCGATTCGATATGATCTCATTCTGTATTGAAAAAAATATATAATAATTTTGTCCATTCTGAGAAATACATGTATCAGGGTGTCTGCACTGCAGGCTTAGGCAAGTGAAATTTAACTTTAATACCTTTTTATATTTAATTTAATTTAATTGTGAGCTTATAAATCTGTTCAAGCTGTTACTTTGGGCGTGTTTATCTGTAAAGACAGACCGATTAATAGAACCGATTAATTAATCGGTCTGATTGATTAATCGAACCGATACCGATTAATCTAAAGATAACTAAAATCGGCCGATACCGATGTTTGCCGATTAATCTCCCATCACTACTTTTTTTATTTTATTAATTGAATAATTGACTAGCTTGTTTTTAATAATAATAAAAAAAAGCATACTGATACTATTTATTAGTTATTAAAAGTGAGTACTCGCACCCCTGGAATTGTACTGAAATGTTGTCCATCTCTGGTCTGTGTCTAAAGCCCAAACCACACCAAAGGGTCGGGTCAGACTAGGGACAAAACGATTTATTAAGGTCAACCACACACATGCAACTCCTTGCAACTCAATGAGTTGCATTGCTGTGGTTGACCTTAAAAAATGTTTGTCCATAGACTCCCTACCCGACCCATTGGTGTGGTTTGGGCTTAAGACTCGCATACATTGTGTGTGCGCAAGCGCGTAAGGAAGCTCTCGCATCATTTAACTTGAGATACAATACAGTACAGTGGCCTACATACCTGAGTGCCCAGCCTAGCCGCTGTATAGTTATTCTGATGACAGCTTACAAATGGAAGTGCGAAAATAGTGTTTCTATGCTCAAGGGCCCGGCCCCTCCCTCCCTTGGCTGTGAATGATGGTTAGATAATGACATTCGTGGGGGGTGGGGCGGCATTTATTAGTTGGACACGCAAGAATCAATGATCTGTAGTGACTCAGCCACGGTTGTGAGTTAAAGGTTACACATGGAGAAATCAATGATGTGCTTTTAGCCTATAGCTTTTATAACCCCCAATGAAACTCTAGGCTCCACACACAGCTGTGTAAAGGTCTGTCCTAGAGCCGTATGTATTATTATTCCCTTAATGTAGCTCTCCAATTTGAATATCAGTTTGCAGAAGAAAAAAATCCTCCGTCCATAACGAGAAGAAATCTTTGGCGTGGCTCAGTATTTGATAGCTTAGAGGTAGGAGAGAACTACTTGTAATCAGGAAATGAAGTCAACAAGAATGTGAACGAGGCAGACGTGATGTTACTGGAAAAAAAAAATTGTGGTGAAATTGTAACAATCACCACATTGTCCATTTATAGCAGAACAATGGACACGGACAGCAGCAGTGCCTGCCTGTAGGGCTGCTCTATTGGTCCAAGAGTGCTGAGGTTGTAAATTTGCAACCAGCAACCGACTTGGGGCAACCGACATGTCCCCAGTTTCGTTTTGAGCCCAGCAACCGGAGAGAGGCCAGATGGGCCGGTTGGACACACTGATAACACCATGCAGGACAACGCCAGGCTTTGAGAGATTACTATTGGTTTTCTGTTACAGTATGTTTATTAGCTTGTGTTGTTGATTTGCTGGCAGTACATAGAGTCTCTGTCTGTGTTTATTATTAGTCACAAGCTCGTATTAATACGTTTTCATTGGTTCAGTAATTATACAACCCACAGACAGACTTAACCACTTTGAACCTGGCATCTCTATTTTTGGCACGTCAGGCAAAACAAAAATAAAAACTATCAATTTAAAAGAAATAGCCAAAATAGCTGATGTGTAAGCAACATTGGCTATTTGTGCCTATTTTTGCGTGACACTTATACGCTAAGTATAAATTAGGACATTGATTTGGAGGTGCATTTCTGCCTGACAGCGGGCCACCATAATCATACTTGTCTGATGGCCATAATTAGTGTGTTGTGCAGTTGTCTGTCTGCCCTACAATTCCTTTGTGTATGTATGTTATGATGCCTATTCAGAACTCCTCGTAGTTTTTCAACAACTGCTGGGCTACTTGTTTGCATGGTGGCTGTACTAGGCAGCATGGTTCTATACATACGAATATGACACACGGTGTAGCTTTAAAAGCAACATGTTTTTTGATGGTTTTCCACTCAGGAAGATGAGCGGGGGGAGGAACAGGATTTCTTTGTAGCGAGGCCAGAGATGGGGAGAGAATTGGCATGTCTCAGTGCTGAAAACCCGATTTGGAATAGGAGATTAGTATTTGTATTCAGGAAAGAGGAGGGTGACAAAGATCACCTCAGCATCCAAGGAGAGGTTGACTGGCAGTGGCGATCCATGCTGTTATCACTAGCAACACAGCTGCCTGGCCTGTGTTCCTGTGGTGACCCTTTTCTTTGTCGGAATGGAACCAGGCCTGTCACGATTACCTAATCCCACTGATCATGCTTATTTGAGCTAATAATCACAATTATTTTGCATAAGTCAAGAATCGTTTGCTTTCATCTGTATAAAAACAGAAACCTCTGATCTCATTATTTTTAACCTTTTCTTTTTCTTTTAATGAATGCCCTACTTGATCATACTACCGCGTCACACGTCACACAAATCTACCAGATGTTTTTTTACTTTAGTATATGTTTCAATGTTCAATGCCAGAGTCACAAAATCTCAAATCATGAAATCGTCAATCCAAATTATTTTCTATGGCAAGTAATCGACTACAATGTCATGATTGTGAGATTTATGACAGTCCTGGGCGCAACCCACTGACTGACGAGGTCAGGTACCTGGCACCGCGTCACGCTGCGACGCGTTGTGAGATTGTAGATCCGCTATTTTTGTTATTTTTGGGCCAAAAGTGCCCTTTTAGGATAGAATTTCAGCCCCAGCCTCTCTTAACACTCTTGTGACGTCCCTGGCCGGGGGTGTCCCTCCCTATTCACGAAGGCCCTGCTAATTGTGGATTAGCCACTGTACAGTTTGATGAAGCGTGCGTGCGTGCGTGCGTGAGGACGCCAACCCTCCTGAACATCTGTGGACGATCCTGCCAAAGGCGGTGGTGGTGTGCTGCTCTTATAATTTGAGACTTGTTTTAAATGAAGTTATAAATAAAACGTGTTCTCGTGTTCACATTCCAGGTTTACTTGCGAAACGTCCAAGCTCATGTTTGCCCATGCCTGTGTCGATGTGGGTTGCTGCGGTGTGATGTGTGTTATGTGATGTGCATGTGTATTGATGTCTAATGTGTTATGTCTTACTACGTTGCGTAGGTACCGACATCTCGGTGGGAGAGGAGGTGGCCATCAAGTTGGAATGTGTGAAGACGAAGCACCCGCAGCTCCACATTGAGAGCAAAATCTACAAGATGATGCAAGGCGGAGGTAGGAAGATAAGGCCCGGCTTATTTTTGAATTGACATATAACCTACAAAAAACAAACCTACAATGTATTTATCCCTGATGACAAGTGTGGTCCATCTATCCAGCAGCAGATGTATAGTTCGTATCTAGAAGAAGTGATAGATCTCCATCCAGTCATGGAGGCGTACTGTTGCTTCGGTCTGCGCAATTCATTTTTGAGTGGTGTGAAACACCACTCCTATAACCAGCTTTGGTGTGGACAAACTTTGGTGTGGACTCGAAACGTCCCGTGTCACACCCTGTCCACCGTAGACAGGTATGAAGTCATTTGAGTTCAAACGGGTAGGAATCATTACATAAGAGTCATGTGAAGACTAGTACGTAAAACGTTACATCAGACCAGTGCTGGACAGTGCGTATAAAAGGGGATGCAATCAGAGAATCAATCACAAGTATTGGATCATCTTAGAATCTTCAACGACGCCAGTCCGTATAAGACCTCACACCACTCAGTTCACACGGGTGTGATTTTTTTTTTGATGAACTGCTTTTCCAGTCAGTCTCTCTTTCTGTAAAGTGTAAACAAGGCTGTGTGCAATCTGTGCATGATTGGGGGCTGAGATTGTGAAAGCTGTCGGCATCCCTTCACAAAGTAAAATGCCATGTTTATTGCAATGTTATTGAGTGATATATTTAAAATGTATGTATTTGATGGGAACAGAGCACATTTAATTATGAACATCCGTAAGACTGAGACACATGCCAGCTTTTTGGCGAGAATGATAATTTATATCCATAGTCGCTGCTGGGCCCGTGACTAAAACCGAAAAATGACAAGTGGCACTATACAAATGTACAGTTTAGGGCCGGCAAACAAATAAGCTTGCTTTGAATAATTGTCATTCCGTACATACAATACTAGTGGAAACCAAGCCTCTGTCGCGGTCAAAACAGTAGTCGTGCAATATGAATGGATTTGGGGGCTTTTTAGGCATGTATGTACGGAATTGCCAATCCGTGCTATTTCACCGTGTTGGGGTGAGATGATATCGGTCTGCCTCTGCAGACAATGGAATGAAGCACCAGAGCATCTCAGAGTCGTGATGATAGTTGATATCTGCATCATAGTAAACTTAGTAAATCAAAATATCTGAGATGATCCAGTGGCTTCTTCTATTTGACTTCTCGTTGCATTACCGCAACGTGACGTCACATCACATCACTGACAAATCCTAGTGTCTTTATTCTATTCTAACCTAGATCCTTGCTCAAGTGCGCTGTCACCCACACGCTGTATTATTAACGCTGTGCTGCTGAAGCACTGGCAGGATTAAACACAGATTCCAGGCAGTGAATACTAGTAAACCCTCGTTGATGTGATCGCAACGACACGCAGCATCTTTCTTTCCACACATACTGAAATACACCGAGATGGACAGTATGAACCACAGAGAGAGAGAGATACATGGAGAACACAGTTTTGTTTGATGTTAACATTTTCAGAGATTATTATTGTTTGTCAGCATGTGCACTCTACTGCACATCAAATTCACTATAGGCGCTAACCAGCATTGTGCGCACATTGGAATGGACAAATCACACCTGCGCACACACGTTGATTTAAATATACAGTACATACAGGTGGCAGGTCTGTAATATTTTCTGTGCAAATAATAATAGTAATCAAATAATGATCCTGCCTTTTTCTTTTTCAGACTGAAAATTAAATGTGTTTTCTGAGGTCAGGTGACACAGCCCCTATATGCAATATTAGAAAAACATTAATACTAATTTAAAAATATGCATCGTACAACATGTTCGGGTAATGAATCACCCCAGTTCTGCTTTGTCTTAAGCCATTGTTTGAGATCATGGGTATGGAAAGTGTGATATGTAGGTCACTCTCCTCTCCCTTATTGCATGGTGGTAGCCGTTCCAACATCTACTTCCCTTTACTGACACTAGGCAGCACATTTTGTGCTGCGGCGGTCGTTTCAAATCGATGAGCGGTCAAGGTCACAGTCATTGCAAGGTCAACATTTAGCACTTATATGTGGGTCATATTTCAGCTCAACCCCTACAGAGAACGTGCATCTATGAGAGTGCTTTTCTGGTTATTATTAGTTGCCTGTGTTGTGTGCAACTATAAGTGCACTGCACAGCTGATAAAAATATATACCGCTATATGTATCAAAAGTGGAACACTCAATATCATGAACTGATGGAAACGTCTTTCTTCATGCAGGGCAACCTTAAAAAAAAAAAAAGATTAACATTTGATTTGACACCAACACACGCACCATGATTTATTTTTGAATGTTTTATATGAGAATACAGAGGATGGTTTTAACACTTAGAATCAATTATTGCACACATTGCACAATCTTGCTCACTCATAACTTTGCCATGTTGTTTCCATTGTACACTCAAGTGTGCCACAATTTAATTCTAGAACACTAAACCAGTGTTGCACTGGTGATTTTATCTTTGGGGGGCGCTATGTTAATGACGTCACACGCACGTCGCTCAACACCTACACTACAGGAGTTAGCAGGTCACACAATGGGCTTATTATATATCAGTTAATTCATGCTGGTGTGACACTGGGCACTCAGCAGCCTTTGTAAACCTTGTTGGTGTGAACAAAAGAAAAGGATAAAAAAAATACAAAAATCACAGCACTCCATCTTTAAGATTGTTTTTGATCGATGCATGCATGATGCTCCTGAAAATCTTAGAGGAGTGGAGGGGGTGGGGTGCAACACTGCTCTGTCTAAACACAGTTCCACTTCATTAGACAGTGCAGGTGAAAACGTTTAGAGCAAGCGACACTCGTGAAGAAAGGATTGAGGTAGGGCTTTGGGCTAGGATGGTTTGAGGTAGGGCTTTGGGCTAGGATGGTTTGAGGTAGGGCTTTGGGCTAGGATGGTTTGAGGTAGGGCTTTGGGCTAGGATGGTTTGAGGTAGGGGGCTTTGGGCTAGAATGGTTTGAGGTAGGGCTTTGGGCTAGGATGGTTTGAGGTAGGGCTTTGGGCTAGGATGGTTTGAGGTAGGGCTTTGGGCTAGGATGGTTTGAGGTAGGGCTTTGGGCTAGGATGGTGCCTTTAGGTCTGGTTCAGTTATTATGCACAGAAAATAGCAGATTTTCAAGCTTGCAGCGTGAGTTGCCTTGATGCCTTGAGAGGTTGTAGATTGGCTATTTCAGAAATAACTACAACCAAGTATAACTCGGGCTTCAGGGTTACTGTTAAAAATGGCACAGTAAAAATGCCATTTATAAAATTAGCCGTCATATAGGATCGTGTGTGTGTGTGTGTGTGTGTGTGTGTGTGTGTGTGTGTGTGTGT
>OOFJ01014542.1:4269-15235 GCA_900323375.1 Benthosema glaciale | reverse complement strand
GTATGCGTTTGCCGTAACGCATTCATCTCCCCGTCCCCTTAGATCGTATAGCTCTCATTTGCGCCGCTCTCGTTTAAAACAATGTATTTCCATTCCAACTCCAGTGTGTCCCTATTCAGGCTGCATGAACAGTGAGCGAGGACTATTTATGTTCAAGTGAGTGACTGACTGCTGCTGGCTCTGTAGAGCCACCCCTCTGTCCACTTTGACCAGGGTTGCCACATCTCGGGGCTGCGCGCGAGAATCAAGCAGGAATTAAACCAGAAAAGCTGGAAACTAATCAGAAATTAAGTCTATAAATAAACAACTGTAGTGCTGTATGTCAAATGTAATAGTGCAATGTTGTTTTAGAGCAGAGTTTCTCAAACAGCTTCATGTCAAGGACCACCAAGAAATGTAAAAGAAACTTTAAAGTCCAAAGTAGCTTATAATGAGCAGAAGAGCTGAATGGCATTTTGGTGCTTACAGGTTTCGTGCTCACAGGTTACTTTAGGAGTTCCTGGGGGTCCCCAGGGGGTCCCCAGGGATGTCCAGAGTTCCAGACCCCCCAGGAATACGCCCCCTGGTCGGCTGGGTGCAGGTGTGCCGGCCCGTGTCTGAAACTTTTGAGGAATGACCGAGTTGCAGTGGTGCATGTGTGCAGACATACCCGGAGACACGGAGACACGGAGACAGACAAACATTGCTGCGTAATGGAGCGGCTAGGCACCGCTCAAAAATATATACTGTACAGTATGTCCTCTATAATAGGCTTATTGAATGGTGAATTAGATCAATTATTAATACTGCCAGGTTCTGTGTGGCTCATTGCTGGCTCATCTTCTTTCTTTCAGTTTCATATATTACAATTCTGAAAACTGCGTCCTCATAGACCGCATAAGCCAGTGAAATCTTCATTTCTATTTTTTGTTATTTTTCACCGTACCAGAACCAGAGTTTATGAGTGCATACAGGACACAGTTGTGAACCAAAGTCAATTGACAATTAAAATAGGCCTCCGAAGGCGATCCTGGTGCAGAGTGCGTTTAGACAGGAGGCATCAAATGGCGATTTAGGCGCCGAATGAGTTTATATGTAATGAAGAGTCCAGTGGACTGTGAAGATTTGCCTTTCATAGTCAAGTGTACTCAAAATATATACAGAACACGCCAACCCAATTTTATAGACATTTCTCATGGATAGGTCACAAGGACAGGTGTGCACAAGCAAAATAAATGGCTGTTGTGCTGATCTCCCAGTAGGTGGATGTTTCCTCAGGGTCTGCTTTGCGTTCACAGCACATTGCAGTGTACCGGTCCGTACTGTATATGGACATCCATCTGTCTAGTTTATTTGCATTATGAATTGGGTTTAGTGAGAGTGAGATGTTCTCATAGGACCTGTGCCAGATGCATTACATGTAGCTGCATTTCTTATTTCCCCCCAAGATAATTTTACGTCAGCTGTTCTTGGTGGCAAGGGTCTCATGACATGAAACCCCAAATTCTGAATGCCACAATTAGAAAATGGGATGCATATGTCTTTCACCAGCATTATTTGAATAATATAACTTAACTAAATGGGAAGAGCTTTGTGTAGCTCAGTAGTCTTCCACCTTACATTATGGTAAATGGTAATGCTGTGTTGTTATTCAAATTTTCTACCACGTATCTCGTAAAAGAGCTAAATCCTGTCTGCTTCAGCCCAAAATTTTAAGGCCTATAATAATCTTACAACAATTTTCAGAATAGAAAACCACAGATGAAAGGAATCTGCCAACATGGTAGTAACACCAGTTTGCTCTTGGGAGAAATAAAATATTCAAGGCTTTTCTTGCATGACACTGAAACTTGAAGGTAATGAATTTCCATCATTTAATTGGTCATGATTGAATCTACTTGCAACACACACACTGATCATATATTCAGGATGGTCCAACCCACCTCGCCACTTTGCTGCAGGTAAGGTCACAGCTGCTGCAATGCATGACCTGCGTTGGGGGCATGGGAGGGGGGGGATCTCCCCTCCACTCCACTTGAGAAAGACAAAATGTAAATGTACGACGAGAAAGCCTTAGCACTGTGTAGAGCTGCAGAGACCTTGAAATCAGAGGATAAAGAGCTGTTGAGTAATGCTAGTTGTTAGCCTGGCATGGCTAGACTAATATCACCTCGTAGATATAGATATTAGTCTGGAACTTCGCTGTGGAAGGTTTATTTCCAAGGGGCAGTTACAAACAGATTTCAACGCCACAGCAAAAATGTCTCACTTTGAATAATGGTCTCTGATTGGTCACCCACAACTCTGGGGTGAGCGAAATGTAATTCAAACTGAGGAGTGCCAGACCCAATCTCCCCAGGGATTTCTTGAAGTTCTAGGAATACATTCTTGGAATACATTTTTGAGTGGTGCAGCCACTATGCACAGCTTTGTGTGTCTGTCTGCCTGTCCGTTTGAGCATGGAGCGAGGATCAATGGTTCATCATGGAGTAATGCATTTTATAGGAGAATTCAAAACACCTCTGTTTCATCAAAGATAAGTAAAATTTGGGAAGAATCCATAATTTTAAATAATTGTAAATGTGAATATAAAGCAATAATTATCAAGTCAGGTTGTATTTCACATAATTCACACAGGAGACTCAACACTCTTGTTAGAACTCTATAGGCTAGAAAGAAAACAACGTCACACCATTGAAAGTAATTGAAAACCTCAAAATAGCTCCACCAGTCCATTGAACTCATTGGACGGGCGTGGTGGTCGCTCGTTCTAAATTCAACTAATGAGCTGATCGTTTAAAGTCCATCTTTCATATAATTGTCAGACCCTCAAGTCTTCAGCATTAATATCTCTTATCACTCTCATGTGGAACAATGTAGATCATTTCCAATTGGACGTGTCACACAGAAAATAACTTTGTTTAACAGTGACACCACTAATAACGATAAGAGTTCCCCCCCTTCCCCCCTTTTTACTTTTAAAGACAATAAGCAGGTTTAAGTTGGTCCTCACTCATTGTTGATATCAACTGGCTTTACACAATGCATAATATACAGTAAATATAGAATTCTGACCACTTATGCCTGACTAATACTTAGTTGTGTGACTGTGTCACACACCTAAAATAGCCAGTCTACAAGCTCACACTGCACCACGCTGCAATGTGTTGTGAGCTTGTAGATCTGCTATTTTCAGCGCACGCCACTGGCACACAACCAAGTATAAATCTGGCTTTAGCGTGTGTCCTTTATCTCAATGTCAGCGAGCGCACGCCGTCTGTGACTCATTGGCTAGCTGCTGTAAATGACATCAGTGTCACTGTATGTTTTTAGAAGCACGTCGCCTCGTAATACCCACTTAAATAGAGGTCGTCTTAAAGGACGACTTCACCCATTTCAGCCTATCTTCATGGTCCTCACTAATGCTCATAATATTGCATTTTTTTTTATTATTGATAGTGAACAGTAGACTGACATGAAATGGGGGAGAGAGAGGTGGGGATGACACACAGCAAATGTCAGGATCGGGAGTCGAACCTGCAGCTGTCAGGCTGCATTAACAGACTAGGGGCTCCATTTTCGTCAACGCTAAACCCCTTATCCCCAAACTTCTTTGCTCTTTTTTACTACTTTGAAAAACATTTTTGAATAATTCAACTAGCCGATCTACATTGACACGTTGTGAGCCTGTAGACTGGCCATTTAACTATTCAGAAATGTTCTTCAAAATAGTAAAAATAGCAAAGTAGTTTAGGCATAAGGGGTTAAGCGTGTGATGAAAATGGAACCCTAGGTGCCCAGTCTGCTACACTATGCTACACCATATGGTACAACTTTTGTCTACTCAGAGTAGGGCTGTGGACAGTTCAGAACTCTGCCTACCAGTGACATCATCGATGGGGAATCCAAGCTAATAGAAACTGCAGTCTTTCTATTCTTGGAGAGTTGGCATGCTATAATGGAAGCCATTGTTCTCACTTAATAAAAAATAAAAATAAATCTTGTGAAGGGAAAAGAAAGCCAGCCTAACGATCATTTCACTGGCACTGAAGGCGGGTTTCTGAACTGTCCCCAGCCCTCCTCTGAGGCAGAGTAGAGTATAATGAGCATTAGTGAAGACCAATTATATGACGATAGGTTGAAAATGGGGGGAAGTTGTCCTTTAAGTGTGCACACAATGTGCTAGCATTTGGCCGTTCATCCAGTGCTGCAGCAGTAATGCATCCAAATTGTGACAGCTGCCATGATGAGCCAAGTCAGTGAGGTGATGCTGAAGGTTCACAGGTGCATCTGAAGTGACATTGCAGTGCGAGGATTATGACTGGGTAACAATAGTATAGTACCGTTTATATTGATATAGTACAGCTATGAATGATACAGTAAAATCCTCAGTGTAAAATTATTATTATATTATATTTTAATTATTATTATTAATATTATAATGATATAAAGTCATTTTTATGAATAAAATGCCATTTTAACCATTCTTTAAGTGATAATTTCACTGTGAGTTAATTTTGGTAACATTTTTCACAGTATTATTATTATTATTATTATTATTATTATTATTATTATTATTATTATTATTATTATTATTATTATTATTATTATGTTACATTGTACACAGCAGCAGTCAGACTGTCTGGCAAGAGGAGGCATGCAGTGACAGATACTTTGAACTGAACTCAGATAAATGAATGTGCTGATTAATTTTGCATGGCGAGCGGCACTGTCCCTCATTTTTGACAGACTAGACAGACAGATGTGCAGAGACAAGTTTGTGAGAGGTTGTGCACTGCAGTGTATTCTGTTCTGGATATGAATGTAAGTTCAGGATGCACATTAAAAAGTACATCATGTGGTACATAAGTGTACATAGAGGCGTAGGACAAATCCTAGTGGCAATGACATACTGTAGTATGTCACTGCTGCTGTTCCTACTTACACTATACACAGTAAAATATAGAGCCTCAGAGTTCAATGCTTAAAATATATCCATTTGTATCTCTCGAATTGCACATTCTCTGAGTTTACATGTAAATGAACAGTCAGGATTTAATCGTGTACAGTACTTAAATGATGGCTACATTCCTGTCCCGTACCGTACTGTACACGGTCTCAGAACACAGTACTCTGTCTGATTCCCAATTCCCAGGAGAAGGGGGAAAAAAGGGCGGATTTTACTCACGGCCCATAAAAATGGGTCCACGACCCAGTGTTTGGGAAACCCTGGGCTATTGCATGTGTCTCTCAGCACCATAGAGGCTCATTCCCCTTCCACTACCCTTAGCTGGCCAGCGTCCTCCTGCCGCGGCTCATCTTACAGCTGGCCTACTGATGCAGCATGCACTGTCAGCTTCCTCCACGCTGACTTCTCCAGACCCATTAAACATTCATTGGCTCGAGCCATAAGATACCTCACCGTAGCTCCAGCCATGTTACTCATAAATTCTGCCCAGGAATTTCACCTCCTTTCCCCTGCAAATGGGGTGGGGGGCATGGCAGAGGAGAGAGACCCTTTAAGAGTGATGCTCAAAACATAATGGAGCGGGGTGGTGTTGGAAATACTTGCTGTGCTATAGATGTATTTACTGTACTGTATGTGTGTAGAATATCTGGGAGTTGTGGACCATTGGATGGCTGGTAGTAGTGATTCTATGGCAGAGTACTGAAGTACCAGAATGTATACAAATGCAATTGCATTGGATACATCGCAGATACCTGTGACGTTTTGCAGTTGGTAATTGATTAGTTGTCGTACTCGCAACTGAGCAGGTCTTTGAATGTACAGCAGACATGCGTGGGAGGAAATAACTGCCAAGTACATATGTTTTAACTCAAGCCAGTTGGAAATGTCTCACTGCCTATACCTCCAGTTAGAATTTGCTGACTGAAAAAATTGGATAGCAACATTTTGCCAACAGCATGGGATTTGTGTTTTGTCTGCCACTGATCCAATTGTAGCTTATAATCTCATTTATGAAAGTATTATTGCTGCCACAGTTGCGAGGTTTAGCCTGCAGTTGCTCTGTGTCATCTCCTGACTTGACAGTGGATTAGATGTCTTGCTTTTAATTTGTAAGGTTTATTTGCAAGGTTGAAGACAAAGAGCTTGTAACATAGATCATATACGTGTAGGTAATGACTTTATCTTTTGTACATTTTGGACCATGGATACATAAAAAGGAGAAAGGGGCTTTAGAAGCAGAAACATGAATGTCAAAATAATCAGAATTCCAATTTGTCTATAGTGTGACTGTGTGGCCTCTCTGTCAGTCATCCTGCTCACCCCCTTGCATTACCTTCACAGTGCAGTGACAGGCACTATATTATAGTCCTGAACGCAGCCATGACCACCCAAGCACGGTTGTGTCCTTGAGTAGGAAATCCCACGAGCAGCTGGAGACTTGGAGATGGCTGGTAGCTCTTGTGATCAAATATCAAAGAGGCATATTAAGAGAGATTACTCTGTCCTTTTCATTATAACATCTTGATAAAGCATTCTTCTTGTATTGATTCTGTGGTTGTTGAGCAAATACAAATCAGTTCTATTGAGACAGACGGTGATCATCCAGATTGATACCCAATTGCTACAGTGTTTTCCATGCCTTATTTATTTATTTATTTGCACATCATTGGCTGACTAAGGTGTACTGTACTTAATTGCTTTAATATCTCTGGATTCTTGGGGATTGCTGTTAAATTACGCTTAAAAGAATGAGAAGATATATGGCATGGCAACGTCTGTGTTTACGGCCTATAGGCATATACATTGCACATACACATCTATGACATATAATACTAAAAGTCTAACTACAGTATCCAAAACCATGTCAGTATGGTGTAGCCTACATGGCCTTGCCCTTTGTAACCACCAATACTAGTACAATGGCTTTGTCTGATGGCCATCATCTGTTACCAGCTTGCAGTAAGTAAGTTAATCAAGCCAAGTCCACTACTCCAGATCATTGGAATGGTCTAGTAAACAGTTCAATGTAAGTTTTTTGACATCCAAATTTGAATAATCTGAGGACACTGCTGGTAACTTTCTCTCTATGCACTATTCTTTGAACTGGTGTACAGTATGTGTGTACTGTATCTCTGCTTTCAGATCTTCAAAGCAATTCTCCATATTCCCTTGCATCTATAATTTTGTGGGCCTTCTGTAGGATGAAAAGAAGAATGTTCTAATCTTGGGAATGGAAGAACAGTACAGTAGTTGTCCTTTAGCAAGTTGAAGATCTACATTCACTTCCAACAACACGTGACATCTGCAGTGGTGGCTGCAAGATGTGGGCATGTGCTGTAGGTCATTTATAATCAGTCAGTCACCAGCCTCCAATGGATCTTTTATGTACAGTATTTGCTAAGACAAAATACATGCATCAGTTGTGGAAGAGCTTTGATGCTGTTGAAGCTGTGTGGCATGTATCTTTTGTTAAGGTCAAGAACATAAGCTATGTAATCTCTCAACACAGCTGGGTAAAGCTCTTAGGTCTGGGTCAACAACAACATCTTAATGAAATAATAGGTTTAAGACACAGTTTTATGATTTTTCATACTGTGTCAATAATGCATTTAAGCGTACACGGCTCCAACCACAATGCTAGTGTAGTGCGTGTGCGTGCGTGTGCGTGTGCGTGTGCGTGTGCGCGTGTGTGTGTGTGTGTGTGTGTGTGTGTGTGTGTGTGTGTGTGTACAGTATGGCATTTGGGTTGCTGCTCCTGCAAAAAAAGGTCTCTGCAAAGACGATGCCTTAAGTTAGTATAATATTTAGTAGTGTAGTATTAATCTTACAGACTCTTACAGTCATGGTACAGTACATTAAGCACCCACCTGCAACACAACCAACAAACACTGGTCTGTTTAATAGAGAGCTCACCGTCATGGGACAATATGTTTGGTGAAAAACAGAGGCTTATGTTCGGCTGAACAGTGTGGCTGTAAATCTAGGTTATTATGTTCTTCAGATGTTTGCTGCCATGAAGTTGTTACCGTAGAGGTTTACTTAGACTCCGGGCATGGGCAGTTTCAGAAGCAAAGTATCAATGTGTATTTAGTCATATGATGGTGTGTGTCCTGTGCCAAAAATAGCCTATGTACAGTACAAGCTTTATGAGCTTGCAGATTGGTTACAATAATCGGTTACAACGTTTTGTAATGCTTGAAATCTGTAATTATTTATTTATCATCACTTCAACATGATCATCACAGTATTAATAGGCATTGTTAGTTTGTATATTATTAATTGATTGCATAGGGCCTAAATAGAAACAAGACTGCAACAACTTTTTTTTTGTGCTATCCCTTTTGGATGTTTAACTGTACTCTGCTGCTGTTTATACATTCTGTCTAATAAACTATTCAATCAATCAATCAATCAATCAATCAATCAATCAATCAATCAATCAATCAATCAATCAATCAATCAATCAATCAATCAATCAATCAATCAAACAAACGCACATCATAAATAAACAGTTTGTGTAACAAACATTGTTATGCTACTGTTTCCTGTGACTAGTTTTAAGTGCAAACACAAAATTCTGTAAGCACAAACATTGATGACAAAAGTGCGGATGCAAATTGTGATTGGCCAGAATGATGTATGATAACGTTACAACGTATGATGATAAGAGCGCCCGTGTGAAGTGAGGGGTGGTATTAATATATACACAAACATTGAAGTGAGGACGCAAATTGTGATTGGCCAGAATGAGATGATGTATGAATCATGATGACGTATGATGCGCCCCTCACTTCACACAGGTGTGATTTTTGTCAATTATGCTCTTTACAAATGGTCACACATAATTTGCTTGACACAAACTGTACTACAGCTCTGATCATATAGAATGTAAATGGAAAGCAAGATTTTAGGGGATACATGTAATGGAATATCTGATCTGACTGATTACCAGAAACAGAAAACCAGACCCATTTCCGGCTGAAAATGTTACTCTGGGAAATCATAGCTATATTTTTTCATACGAGATATGGTCATTCTGGATGGAATCAAATGCATACAGTAGATCTTCCCAGGCCATAGCCTACAGTATATCATATCATTTTTGTGGCACCTCCAGAGAGTTTCACATGTGAAAGTGCCTGCTGATCCACTGTCAACCAAGTGACCTCAATTCCAGCCAGTTACCAGGGGGTAAGAGGCTCACAGTCCAGGTCTTTGTCCTCTTCAAAGACACTTGGCAATATTTTTTAAGGTTCTTTTAACTTCTTTAAGTGGAAGCTGGCAACAGGCTCAAAAGTTGTATCCCCATTTCTAATCTAAGTGAGGCTGAAGGCAGGACCAGAGATGTGTTTTGCCCCTATGTGTCTGCCTGCAAGCCTGCCTGCCTGTCTGTCTAGTGCTGCACAATGAATCTAAAAAAGATTGAGATCTATATTCAGACATCTACAGTATGCAATCTCATTTTGTGAAGAATCGTGCAGCACTAGTTGGCTGCATTTTAGTTACTCTTATGTCTTTAAAAAAATATACTGTACATATTTTCATGGAAAATCTGAGAATCGTGTGAGAATCGTGATCTCAATTCTTGTGGAGGAAAATCAAGATTCACATTTGAGCAAGAATCCCAGACTACTTGGGCCTTGACAGTCTTCGACAACTCACAACAGCTCGCAAACCTCGGCTTGTATTGGGAGGGACATGTTTAAATGTCTTGAAGTCAAGTTTGTTATTATTCTTTCATACTGTAGACTGCAGTGCTTTGGCTGCCTGCTTTAACTTGAAATGTCAATTGTGACACATAATGTGTCAACATAATTATTATGGGGGCCACTGTCATTTCGACACAAGTATAACGACCAGCATCCTTACCCTTTCCCCCCATTGCCCTGTGCCTTTTCTTCCAACGTCAAATGGAAGGGATGTGCTCCACTGAGCACTCATTTCTCTTTTCTTGTTTCTAAATAACTGATGAAAATGCTTCTATACCAGCACAATTTCTTACTAAAACATTTGCCCCTTTGTACTCCATTGAATTTAAAAATACTTGAGGTGAAAGCAAGGTTTTACATTGTCAAATATCTGGGGTATTGTAAACTGACCTAAATAATCCTGCAAGTTACCTAAAACAGTGAAATGTGAAATGCAGCCCCAACATGTGTTCCTCACATATACATAGGGCTCCATTTTCGTCACACGCTAAACCCCTTATCCCTAACTTCTTTGCCTTTTTTACTATTTTGAAGAAGATTTTTGAATGGTTAAAATGGCCAGTCTACAAGCTCACAATGTATCAATGTAGACTGACTAGTTGAACTATTCACAAATGTTTTTCAAAATAGTAAAAAAGGGCAAAGAAGTTTAGGGCTAAGGGGTTTAGTGGTAAAGAAAATGGAGCCATATAGTGTACTGTAACTTAAAGAACGATGTCACCCATTTTCAACCTATCTTCATATAATGGACATAACGATGCAGATTGGTTAATGCACGTATAATGCACATAATAAAATGTCTGTGTATAAGAAGTCTGTGGACACCTATAGGCATGATCATTCAGAAACATGCCTACCATGTTTCTGAACTTTCAACAGCCCTCCTCTGAGACAAAGAGTAGACCAAATTTGTACCATAATATTATAATGACCGTTTGTGTTGTAGAGCTTAAGATTTCTCCCGAGCCCGCTGTCAGGACCACGCACTGGTCTAGATCAGGGGTTCTCAACGTTTTTGGTTGGGGACCCCCGAAAATGCTTTGGGCATGTCTCGCGACTCCCTCCCCGCCCCCCTCCCTACACTCAGGGGTCGACAATATAAATGGCCCGCTGGCCCGAGTGTACTTTTCAGAACGTCCGGGCCACTAATTAGTGCCAAACGCTGGCCCGTCTGGACCAGCAGTGAAAATGCCTTGAGAATGAAATAATATAAACTAAAGTCTAATTTCACAGCCCGCTGTGGTACTGTTTTGTAATTATTTATGTGAAGTCGTTTCGGACGGTTATTATTATCGCTAAAACAAAAGCG
>OOFJ01014515.1:1919-19282 GCA_900323375.1 Benthosema glaciale | reverse complement strand
TTTGGAGTTGCCCAAGTGTACATTTAAGTGAGGAGTCTGCTATTCCTGGTTGGTGGACTTCATATAAGATCTTTTTTCTTTTTTGTATTATTATATATTATTCTCTGGTATCGGTATCTGGTATCGGTATCGGCTAACTCAGAAATTGTGGGATCGGAAATGAAAAAAGTGTATCGGGACATCCCTACTTACTATGTAGTCGGAATGTAAAATTTCCACAAGATTACTATTAATCACATGCCATTAGTCATTATACCATGCCACATTAGGCTACTACATACAATGCTTTGGATAGATAGGCTATATACCACACTTCAAAGTCAAAGTGTTCTTGCTTGGCAGAGTGATTTCTGTGTTTGGATGTGGCATACTTCTGTTCCCATTTCAGTACAATCCCTCACTGTGTCACTGTCTGACAGGCCTCATCAACCACTAAGAGCTGGGTCTAAGGCTGACATTTAATCTCAATGACCCTGACTCTGCCAGTAGGTACAAGAAGGGAGTTCTACGCAAAAACTGTATCATGTGTTAAATGGTGCAGGAAAATTGATGAGATGTCTATACTATAGAAGTCAAGTACCGCTTTTCCCAGACTATAAAATATACTCAGGAGTGTGTGTTTTGTCCACGTGTCTGTCCACTCCATTGAGACGGAACAAAAACAAAAGACAGAATGCTGAGTTAGGCTGTCTTAATTTGGCTTAGGACGCCTGACACACTTAGGGGCTGTTCACACCTAAGAGACAGCTGTCCACGTGACTCCCATTGATAATGCATTGCGAGCCGTGCGACACACAGAAGACACATGAGATACAGAGGAGACAGTTGTCTCTTAAGTGTGTAAGGCGTAGGGGACAGCACATTGTTGCTGTTGCTGAAAATCTTTACTTTGTTTAGGCAGTTATTTGCTCGTACCATAAAAAAAAAACAGTGGCATTGATCAGTGTCACTTGGGTGCATATGCAATAAAAGAGACAAATATTGTGATGGAATGGCATAAATGTTGACTTGTGGTATTGACAATAGTTTGATATTAAATTGTCGTTATCAAATTTGCATCAACGAAAGGGCAAAATTTGCATGCATACAGTATACATTCGGTGAAGCAGCACCCACTGAGATCTCTTCTGTCTCAAATATGAGACTGAATTGCAGTGCAGTGTTCCAGCAGGATGACAGAATGTAGCTTCAATTCACTTTGTCAGGCAATGTTTGGCTGAGCACAAACACTGAAAATGGGGTCAGAGGTCATCACTGTAACATCAAAGGCAACCCAGAAATGGAGAGTTAGCTTTACAAAAACTGACTGGATATCTTTGCGTAACTCTGCAATTTACTGCTTGTGTAACTTCTGGTCATTTGGCCACCGACAGGCTCTTTGCTGCAGGCTGATCTCAAATTGCTAATACAATTACCAACAAAAGTAATCTATTTTCAACAATGCATGGTGCATTTCCATATTTTCATTGAACAGCATAGTCGTACCACACAGCATAAATTAGGCTTAATCTTCTACTCACCAGGATTGTACAGCACATTACCACAGATGTTGAATAATTGTTGTCTTTCTTTCATTTTTGGTGGAGATATTTTAACTAAGACGTTGAATCATGTTATATTATGTATCAACAGTACACATATGTTGCTGAGGAGAGGACTACACATTTTCATTATCGTAGTACAGTATGGCAGGTTCAGTTGTGATTGTGAAGCACTGGCCACTTGCTAAAGGCCAAGCAGGCAGTTTCCATCCATTTTTCTTGCTTTGTTTTGATGGCAAGCAGCAATTTTAGTTCATAATTTCTCCCCCAACTGGGCAGCAGGTTTTAGAGGCTATGGTCTGTTTCCAAATGTGGTTCTGCTGAAGAAAAACAATAAAACGCATCATATGAGTGACTGTGAGACATTAACGGAGTCGGCGCATTGTGCTTTATTTGAACTGTAGCCAAGGTCAAAACCCACAGACTCCACTAGCATTATGGTAGTCGTTTATCTCCATAAAGCTTGTCTAGCAGCAGGGGGAAACCATGACATTGTTGTATAATTGAACAAACACCAGAAGTGGCCATAAATATAGTTGATTTAGGGCTCGATCATATATTTATATTCTAAGCTCAAAGGATATCCACATCACTATCACGCCTGCGAAAAATGCTTTATTGGCAGAGGATGGTGGAATAACACATGGCCACAGCTGCACCATTGTGTCTTCTAAACACACACCTTAAGAGAGTTTTTGTTAAAAGAAGTGATTTTGTGGAGAAAAAAAAGTAAATCTAATATTACTTCAAATTAAAAGTAACTAGCTTTACTTTACTAGTTACTGGAAGAAGAAAAAAATATTACTGAAAGTAACTACTCGGTATAGATACTTAAGTTACTTCACAACACTGCCTATAGTAGCTTTAGGTTGACACTTTCATAATAGACTGGATCCCAACACTGCTTTTTCTGTCATAGCACCTGCGCGACATTATACTAATTAATTAGAGCGACAGAGAGAGAGAGGAGTGTGTGGACGTACGTGTGTGCGTGTCTGCGTCGATTTAATAAGGTCTAGGTGATCAGAAACCAGCAAAGAGTGAGTGACTGACAGCACAACTCTATGTCAAAAATCGGTGCAGTCGGACCCAGGCCTTTCTTTTCCTCCCTGGAAATAAAAGTCTGTGTTTCCGAGGCTACTTTCATAATGGTTTACTGGGAAATCCATTTGAAAAGAAAGAAATGTTTATTATGGTCAATATGTTCCACAGAGAATAAGGTACCCCACCTTATTCACTGTTGGTGGTGAGTGCTTTCAAAACAGCTGTTGTATTGCAATTGCACACCATTCTAAAATGCTTATAAATTATCACATATACATACCAGTACAAATCATTACCATTAATAATTCACTCTTCCCCTGGTCTCTTTATACACCTTTGAACTTTGCAACCAATGGATTAATATTGACAGACTGTGGTCGGAAGCACATATTAAATCTAGTCTAAAAATAGCAAGCAATAGGCTATGCAGTTTTTTAACAATATGCAGTATGGACATTTCCAGTATGCAATTTAGAGCTGATTTTGTGGTGTGCTGTGTCCCACAATGCAACATGGTAATTTCATGTTCATACTGTAGCAAGGTAACGACAAGCCCACAGCTACCGTAATTACATAAATACTGAGTCTGTTTGATTTAGCTATGTCGAGCTTTACTTGATAACTGGTACACTTAAATCTTACCCACAGTTAAATGTTATCTGTGGTTGCCCTGCTTGCCCTGCTATGTAACTGACTAATTACTGCTACTGAAGCCTGTTGGCCATGTCACTGTAGTACACTACAACTACATAATGGATATTAATTATAGCCTACTGCTACTGTACTACTATGAAGAGTTGCATGTAGTATATAGTATACATAGATCCTGTACAGTATTAGAGATCTTCACGGGGCCTTAAAAATGGTTCCGAAATCCGAAAAGAATCTGTGACATTTTACCGATTCCGACCCGTTCCGAAATCATTTTCAAATATGAAAATCAAACCCGAATGTATCCGTGACTATTTATTCAGATTCCGACCGGTTCCGAGGTTTCTTTCAAATGTCTGCGCCGACCCCGACCGAGATCCGCTTATTTCCGACATTCCGAGAGACCCGACCGGGCCAGGCAGACATAAATGTGCACTATATGAAATAATATTGCGAACGTATTGACCAATTACCATCTTATGATTAAAGCGAGAGAGAGAGAAAGAGAGAGAGACAAAGACAGACAGAGAGAGAGGTTCCTTCCTTCCTATGCAGGGCAGGCTGCCGCTGGGTTAGAGACTTTCTCAGCAACGTGCATGTTTTTACCCAAACGGATCATTTGGTTGTTGTTTTTTTTACACACAATCATCGGTGTTAGCAGATGCATGTACCAATCTCCAGCTGAATGGAATATTAACAATGCGCGACAATAAATGCACGTAATTATAGCAGCTCCTTGATCCACGTGTGCAGAGGAAGGGATACGCACGAGTGTTGTCATGGTTGCTTTAACCTTCTTATATTAATTTGATGTGAGCTTTGTTAGTTTGCTTTAACCTCGTTGAGGTCAACAGAACCACTACCTACCTACGTCCGTAATATAAACTTTATAAAGTAGAACGCCGCCACGGGTGACCATGCTTTCATTGCGTGGTACGTCTGGTACGCATGCTGATCCTAAACCAGCACAATCATCATGCAAACACAGCCGTTCATGTGTCGCTACAACACTAAACTGATCCCAGGTCAGGTCAGACAGCGGACAGAGAAAGAGTATCTCCGTACCATAGCGCAGAAGCGCACACTCGCAGAGCGACATCAGCGAACAAAGAGGCACACACACGTTGATTGATTTTTATTATTTCAACAACAAAAAGTACACATTAGTTTGCGTCTTCTCGGATACACTCAGGTTTTACACATAATGATTGACAGGCCCGAGAGTTCCGAGGGGGGTATGTCCCATTCCGTCCGTGTCCGAGTGGGGTATGTCCGATTCCGTCCGTGCCCGAGTGATATTGATAAAACACGGCTCCGACCCCCGACGGGTCTCGGCTTCACTCAGGTAATTTCGGGGGCGGGGACCCCGGTGAAGAGCTCTATGCTGTATGCAATTTACAAGTTATGCAATGAATATATGGAGGCCAAGTCTATGGACTTTTAATGATATAAAAAAACAGCACCCCTGTGACGTCATGTGGCAGCCCTGAGCTAAGTCTTTTTAATGTTTGTATAGAGCACTTCAGACAAACATAGAGTATGATGTTTGTATAAAGAAGTGCTGCGCCCCTCAATTCACACAAGTCTGATTTTTATTAGGGGTCAAGCCCGAAGGCTTATTATTATTATTATTATTATTATTATTATTACTAGGGCAGTGTCCATGGGAGCTATACTTGGAACGATGCGAGGCCAGCCTCATATACAGTACATACAAATGCACACCAGCAAAGCCAATTGCCATTAATAATTATATATTATTATACATGGTGATACACTGTAGCTCATTTTTGTAATGTAATAGCATTGACCTATCTGAATAACGTCCACTAACACTGCTCTAGTTGACGGCATCACATCCACTGTTTACATACTAGACATGCACTAACAGTGTGATATATAGCAGTAATAAGCCTTGCAGAGCCATGAGGCCCATAGGGCAGGAGAGGAGCTTGCTGTACAAGTACACCCCCTGGACATGACTCTGTATGTTGCAAGGACCAACCTTTGATGCTGAGTGCTGGTGATATACAGTAGTGGTTCATAAACATTTTGTGCCAAGCCACACCAAAGGCAAGTCAAAACCTCAAGGTGCACCTTGAGGTTGAGAGTCTATAACACATGTTAGAGGCTATTTTGCCTCTATATTATAGAGGCGAAATAGCTTCTAACATGTTATCACTGTTCTCTGTAAAAGCTTGTACTAAATAGAAAGTGTGGATATATATTTTCTTCTATGGTATACAATTTGTCTCTATATTTGGAAATGAGTGCACACAAAGTACTGACATAGTACATATATTTAAAAAATAAAAATAAAAGTGTGGTCGTCACAAGAGTCCCAAGACACACCTGGACTTGTCTCACAGCACACCAGTGTCCCTTGGCACACCGTTTGGGAGCCAGAGTTGTGCAGTGGGAGCCACTGCACAACTCTTACACAAGCGGTACAGAAAATAGCATGCTTCTGATAATGCATTTGCGTCTGTGGATAGAACCCTTGTTGAATGGAATGTATTTTCTAGGCCAACACTGATAGCTGAGTATACGTGTCACAGCCAAGTACACTTAACATGCCTCAGAGTCAGGACGCTATTGCTAACAGGTGATAAATACAAGTTCACTAGCATCAATCTCTTTATTAGAATGTAATGGTCACATCCACTCTAGAATGTCTAACACCCCTGAAGCTAAGGGCCACTTTCTTATCGATTGCTTGAGCCCACCATGATTAAGATCTTGGCAAACACTTACTCTTTGCTGTGTGTTTCAGCTGAAGGGTGATGTAGTGTGGAGGTTGGAGGAACACCATTGCATTCTGATTGTGTGCCAGTTGGAACAGTGGTGCAGGCCACAACCACTGTCTTCACAGTCACTTGGCTACAAAGCTTTTCCCACCATGCTTGCTACTGCCGTTCGCTGACTCCTAATTATTGTTTTTCTCCAGGAGTTGAAACCCCAAAGTCTAGCACATCTTGTCCAGCCGTCACCAAGTGTGGCAATATGATTATACAATCACTTAGAATACAATGGGGAAACCTCACAATAAACACCTTCAAGTTGTCATCTTTTCACCAAGCTCCCTTGAGAACCAATTATCCTGCAAGCATAATTTTACACTGAGAAAAACTGAAATCAACAACATGTTGGTGAGTATTTGTATCGTCAAGACTTCTCACCTTGCCATGCTTATGTCTGAGTGTGTGTCCCTCAGTCCTGCAAGGTGATATTTCTTTAGTGCCATGACTAAGACCTCATTACCCAAGGTTCCCTTGTGGACAAAGACAGTCTTAAAGATGGAGAATGACCATCTGGAGCTCATCAACAGAGGCTCACAGACAGTGCAGAACTGCAGAGATGCCTATTTAACTCATTTAGCAAAATATCACTTCATTTCATGCACATCTGCTGTACATTGATGATAGTAGCCATGCCAGTTTATTCTGTAAAAGATGGACCCAGTTTTTATATTGTCTATTATACTTCTATTGTCTGTTATGCAATGTTTATGTTTTGATATGCTGTAGCAGTGTTTTCCCTGTCATTGTGCAGGTGAAACAGGACAACTTTCAATAATAACTATAGTAATGTAAAGTAATGTATAGTAATGTAGCCCTGTGCCTTCTGACAATGATCCCTAGCATCCCTATTCTGGTGAATGTCATATTAGGCAAATGTTCACCGAAAATGGCCAGTCTACAAGCTCCCAAACGCTTCACAATGTGACACAATTTGAGCTTATAGAAAGGCCATATTTATCAGTAGAAGGTGACTACATTCATCATAACCCATGTTTACATTGCCAAAGGAAAGCAAGTTGTAAAAATATAATAAAATCAAGTTAAAATGGAGTATATACAGTTTGGGGGGAGGGGGTACAGTATTGTGTAGACAGAGCTAAGTAACAATGTGTCGTTACTGTACATGTTATATACAGGGTAGGGTATAAGCTCATCTTTTGCACTCATTTTGGGACAAATAGGAGCATTTTTCTCAAAACTAAATACTAATTAGTATACTTAGCCCCAGATTTAAAATGTGTTTAAAGTCAGCAGCTCAGTAGGTAGGTGACGGTCTAGAGGTCTACCCGGTACAGATAATCCTTAGGGTGGTTGTACTGTATTCCATTGGTGAACCTTCTTTTATCACACCAGTTCCCAAATCTTGCTGCTGTGTTTGCACATTGTGGGTCGTTGGTCATGTTTTCAAACTCACTTTGGGTGTGTGTAATCTGTGAGAAGTATGTGTCTCTGATGTCTTGGTATAGTGGGCAGATGGTTAGAAAGTGTAGCTCTGTTTCCACCACATTGTGTGTGCAGTGGGTGGCGGTGCATAGTCTGTCTTCTCTTGGGAGCGGGGTCTGTCTGTGGTGGCCTTTCTCTGAATCTCTGGGCTCACTGTAACTATTCAAGGCCAGTGGCGCCGTCAGGACGTCAATTGTGCAGGGACAAATGTTTTTTGTTTGTGTGTGGGGAAGGAGGGGGGGTCATCACATAGCAGGTGCAGCTCACACCTACAGCCAGCATACAAAGATTGATTAATTGTTGTGTATTAGCTTGTGTTAAACCTTGATGAATACTGAGAGAGCAACTGCAGTTACTGCAAGTAGTAGACTAAACTACAGCCAGAATGGTCAGAATCACCCTCACACTGACTGTTGAACCGTACTTAGCTATTGTTCACAAATGCATCGAATAAAAAAAAGAAGCAAGCATGCAGCACTGGCATATTTGTGACTATTGACAATTTACAGTAAGCCTAATGAGGCCATGTTTAGCTCAGCATCAATCCTGCTTTTTATTTTTTTATGAGGGCAAGTTAAGAAAAGCCTTCTAATGTAAACAAGCAAATTGTCAAAATCTGCAACATGCGCACTCAAAATCATGCACGCACTCATGCAGCTCCCCCTATGATGGTTAAGATTAAAATAAGACATTCATTGATCCCGCAAGGGGAATTCTGTCACCAAAAGGCACAGCAGCTACAGAGAAAGAAAAGCTATAGTGAAATAGTTACGTTACATGCAATGTTTGATTATAGCATTGTCTAACAGTTTACAAATGCATTTAACATAGTATGTAAAAAATATCTTTGTGTGTGTATACTATATATGTCTGTTCTACAGACTGTATACCATGGTTAAAATCTCTGCAGGGAGTTCAGCAAGTTATTATTGTTCCTATTGGTGACAGTGAATGATAGACTCAAAGAGAACCTTCAGGGTTTTTCTTAGCTCCAGGTGTCTGAGGGAAACAGCGAGCCGTCACCACAGGAGGACTTACCTGGCTGATAAATGTATTCGGCAGAGATTAAGGCATTTATAGGCTTGTGGGGGTGGAGTCTCAATTATGAGCTATAGCACCTCCAGAATGACGACTGACAGGACTATATAGCTTCCTTAGGTCAAGCTGCCTGGAGATGGGTTGTTCCTGTGGGTTGATATCTCATTCCCTCTCCTGAAGAATCTAGGGTATGAAACCTAGGTGCTGTCAGGTACCCCTCTGTCTACGCACGCACGCACGCACGCACGCACGCACGCACACACGCACTCTTCCTCTGTCCTAATAATAAACTGCATTGGGATGTGTATAGAAAATTGATACTGTATAATACTGATACGCTATGTAGCTACTGTAACCTGAGTACCTGAAAAAAACAAAAAAGATATAGAGACAATATTAATGAAAGTCTGCATGAAGCATTCTTAAAATACTGACATTTTATTGCCCAGGCTATTATTATAAATTATAAATTGACATTCCAGACTATTATTTTTCCAATTCTTGTTGAATTTGGGTTCTGTCCCAAAGCTTAGGAATTAATATTCAACTAATTGCCAAATAATTGTGTATGCTGTCTGTGTAATGCAATGCAAAATATTGCATTACCTTTTCTTTACAACATAAAATTGAAAATTGCAGCAGCTTGAGCAGCAGCGTACATTATCAATACAGAAATAGATCTCGATTATGTTCATTCCCATTCATTCCGTTTATAACATTTGTATGCCATTCAACATTATTCAGTGTATTACTCCATTCAATAGTGTCAAATGACTATATTGTAGGATTTTTCTTTTATGAAAAAATGCTGAGAGGCAAACATGATGGTGTGCAGTGAATGCAGAATAGCGTTGAATTCAACTATTCATTGAGTATAAGAATAGCAGTTGTGAATGCATCGCTGTAAATTGTGGAAGCCTTTTTTTCCAGGGTGGTTTTATTTTTCTTATATCATGTTATGGATGGTAATAGGCAGCAAGACTGCTGTGAGTCAGACAGACGTAGAGCATCATTAGGCAAAAATGCATTGTGAGTATACTGTGGCTTTCAGTGATTGGTGCTATAAGTAAAGCTTCAGGAACCTACGTATTTCACCTAACATTATTATTATCTGTCAAGCATTCCAAGTATGGACCATTAATCGAAAATGTGTATGGCGTCCATGCATGATCAATATTGTGCATGGTTTATTTATTGATCAGAAGAAGATAACACTGCTCTTGCAGATCAATATATACATGGGAACCCAGGTAAATCCCAAGCATGACATTTATCCCCCCTATTTTCTTCTTTTGCATATGGTGTGCATTGCATACTGAAACATCGCAGTGGTTGAATACACTTTGGACAGTACATGATGCCAGTGGTTCCCAAACATTTTCATGTCAAGGACCCCCAAATTGACATTAATTAGCCCACAGACCCCCATTTGAAAAGATATGCCAAGGACCCCCATGAGAGAAGGCTCTAGCAGTGATTCACAACCCGTTTCATTTCAAGGACCCCCATGACTTGCATATTACAGGCACCCATTTAATTTAACCCTAACATTATTATTTGTCAAGCTCTCCAAGTATGGATCATTAATCTAAAATGTGTATGCCGTCCATGCATGATCAATATTGTGCATGGTTTATTTATTGATGAGAAGAAGATAACACTGCTCTTTCAGATCAATATGTACATACTGTATGGGAGATCATGGAACGGTTGAATATTGAGAGACACAAGATGTCTTTATTTACTTTCTTTCTTTGTTTCAGGGTAATATTTGAATTTATATCATGTGTATTTGCCGTTAATCTACAGGCTAGGCTACAAAGTCATAATTTAGAGAAACATTTCATACAGATACATATTGCAAATCGTGAAATATGCTTTAAGTTGCTCAATTTATACAAGCTGTCTTGTACTGCATTGGGAAATTGGTAGGACAGTCTTGACACATTGTTATTTTGGGAAGAAACTGCATGTTATTTTTTCTCTTAGCCACTGTCAGTTTGTGAGCAATCACCTGTTTGAGGGCAGCAGATACTGTGCCAAGTGGTGGGTGCACAATAAAGAGCCCTTGCAGAGACAGAGAGCGCTCTATAGTCTATTCAGTACATGTTATGACTCATTCACATCCTTATGACACACGTTGCAATTGTTTGGCTGGTTGATGTCTACATAGTAAATGGTAAATGCATTTATATAGCGCCTTTATCCAAGCCACTTTGCATTACATTCACCCATTCACACACACATTCATACACCAATTGCGGCGGAAGCCATGCAAGGTACCAACCAGCACATCGGAAGCAATCTGGGGTTCAGTGTCTTGCCCAAGGACACTTCGACATGTAGACAGGAGGAGCCAGGATTCAAACAGCCAACCCATGGATCATTGGACGACCTGCGCTACCTCCTGAGCCACAGTCGCCTCGTAGGCAACAATCCTGAATATTATGTATCCATGATTTGTAACTCTTGTGTAGGAATAACTGGGTCAATTAGGTTACATTTCACTCTCAGAGTTACTAATGGATAAATTAACACTGAGGATTTGACTGTGTATTGCAAAACTGAGATAATCCATACTGTAATTAGGCAGATAATCTCAAATCTATAATAGCATTCATAAGTGCTGCAATTTTAATCCATAGCCACACTGGCTCACATGGCATTTTAGCCCCCAAATTATTAACAGTGTCATACTGTCATTCAAGACACTATAGTGCCACTGCATTGGACCGTACCTTTCTGTTCATTATAGAGAATGCCATTATTTTATTTCATATCACAACCTATCGCCTAAGGCTGTGTGTTGTACTGCCTTCATTCATGTTGTCCCCATGCAGTGCCACAACCATCAAAGTGTCTGACGCAGTCCAAGTGCAAGTCCTCTGACCACAATCAAGTCTACATAATATAGCACTCAAACAACCAATGTAAATCCCAAGCCAAGCATGACATTTATCCACCCTATTTTCTTCTTCTGCATATGGTGCACATTGCAAATCGATATGATACACTTTGGTCTTTGGACAGTACATGATGGCTGCCAGTGGTTCCCAAACCTTTTCATGTCAAGGACCCCCAAATTGACACTAATTAGACCACGGACCCCCATTTGAAAAGATATGCCAAGCGGACCCCCTTGAGAGAAGGCTCTATAGCAGTGATTCACAACCCGTTTCATTTCAAGGACCCCCATGACTTGCATATTAGTCTACAGGCCCCTATTTAATTAGTTCCATTTATACACTCTGAGTTACGGACCCATAAGGGTCCATTTGGTTCCTAATTATCATTTAGCTGGGGACCCCCTGGCACTCCCTCAATGACCCCTGGGGGTCCCCGGACCCCACTTTGGGAACCACTGGCATATACAGTATGGCTATTTTAGACGCGTGATGTCAGGAACTTAATTAGGCTGCTGTTGTTGATGGGTGAAGTTGCATAGCCTCTACTCTACGCTGTCAGCAATACAGGATGCTGTAGACCAGAGCGTGTCAACCGAAGCATAAACGGCAGCCCAGCAAGGAATGTACGAATAGACGCCGGCCGGTCGAGTTATTTTTTTATTTTATGTTTTTACAGTGCGCAATACTGTAGCCATATATACAGTAGCTCGAGCGTCCTCGCATATATACCGCCGCACCTGACAAGAAGATTTGGATTAACAGACACTAATGAACTGGAATAAACAACAACCCACCCGCTCTCCTCCTGCACAGACGCCGACCCGCGTTGCATTAAATGCGTTTTGAAAACCGATTGTGACGTTCGTCCGAACATTGGGGGGAATTTACGGGGAGGAAGAGAAGATGGGGGTCCGCGGACACTTTGCCGTCTTCTGGAAGTGCACAGCGTTTCTGTCTCTGAGAATCATGCTTCTTGTTTTGCCAACAGGGTTGCCTGCTGTCCGCAGCCAGGGGGATTCTCAGTCCGACAACAAAGTGATGGACAATATCACCGTCCGACAAGGCGAGACGGTCTTCTTACGGTGAGTCAACACATTTTTCTTGCGCATTCTGCACTTTTTGTTTTACTAAAAGTTTGACATCATTAGCTTTCGGCAACTGCCTGGCTGGAGAAGTGACGGTGTTAAAACACAGGTCTTGCCCGTGCCCGTCTATTTCATAGTCAAGTGCACGTCTTTGTGGGGGATTTCCAAGGGATTAGTTTGAGCGCACACACACACTTCATTCGGAAAGGAAGCGACCCTCTAATCTTTGACAGCTGTTAACAAGAAACTCAGCGTTTTAATTGTTGTGTAACGATGCGGGACTAAAGTGGTAAAGGTTTTGGACTTGAAAGTGAACACTCGCTACACAGACATACAGACCGCTGAGCAGCGTTGCAGGTGGAAACGTAAACATGAGCATGTAGAAATGGACCGGGCTGACAACAACTCCCACAGGAGAAAGAGGAGCTAATGGAGGAGGAGAGAGAAGGATTGGTCCCATTTATCCTGTCCGTGTTCCCCACTTCTCCTTTAGCCTCTGTGTGGCACCCACACACTTGCTGAACAAATCAGTGAAAAACAATACAGTATGTCCTATTATATTTCTTTAAAAAACAGATACGATTGTGTACAGACCATATGGTGTTATGAAGAGAGAGAGAGAGAGAAATGCTGTGTTCCTCATTAATTTGGACAATCACATTCTATGAAGATGAATGGGAACAGCTCAGTTTACCCACTGTGGGTAATTTGTGCCAAAGGAATACTTTTCCCTGTGATCAATAATTTGTGACCTGAATTATCTAGGAAAATGTTTGTTCACAAGATATTCACTTGACGTATGCCTGTGCATCGTTTCATTATTGTAATGAACATTGTGCATTTCTGGCTGTGATAATGCAGAAGGTAAAAAGTGGCTCATCAATATTACCATCAAAAGAAGGTCCATTTGGATGTATAGGTATGACCACCTCAACCCCAGTACTTGAGTAAGAGTACAAATACGATCTGTTGAAAAAGTAAATAAATTGGAATTGTACTCGAGTAAGAGTAATATAAAGTATAAAATAATCAAATAGTCAAGTAGAGATCCTCAGAATCCACCGTTACTGTCCACCTCTGTAACAGTGGTGGAAAGTAAGTACCGGTATGTATATTTACTTATGTAGCCTACTGTAGAGTACAATGTTGTACTTTACTTGAGTATATCAAATTCTCTGTACTTTTACTTCTCCATTACATTTCAGCAGTGCTACATTGCAGTAGGTCCCTAGTATAGACCATCGCAGTGACGTCCCTACGCCCGTTCCGGAAGTAAATTCCCCATTAATTTTCCCCATTCATTTTCCTCAGACATTTCTAAAATGATTTATATAAACATGTTTACGCCGTGGACAAAGCCAACTCGGATTGTGACAAATCATGACAATAAACACAATGTTTTGGGCCAATCAAATATTTTTTAAGAAGAAAAACAAAACAAAGTGTTGTATCCTGCCGTTTTTTTCTTCTTACTAATGATTTGATCGGCCCAAAATATTGTTTGTTGTCATGATTTGTCACGATCCGAGTTGGCTTTGTTTTGCGTAATCATGTTTATATAAATCATTTTAGAAATGTCTATGAGGAAAATGAATGGGGAATTTACTTCCGGAACGGGCGAAGGGACGTCGACATGAGTTGGACCAAATGCAGAACCGCAGGCAAGCAGGCAGATAAAGTTGAATGAAGATTTATTTACAACGAGACAGGACATACATGGGCAGGACACTGTGAGAACAAACTGTAAACTGGCAAGGGAACACTGAACACAGGGAGGTTTAAATAGACTAGACACAGGTGCAACATAACTACAATCAACACTGGGATTGGTTGGGAGACTAACAGAACAGCTAGAAGACCTTTCCCACCCCACATAAGAACTTATTTCCTGACATGAAGCCACGCCCCCGTGCCTGATTGGTCGATGTAAAACTGGTCAAGCTGTCATGGCGGCGCCACAATAACAACAGCATTGCAACCTGCTTGCGGTTAAGGTCAGGTTAGGAGTTTGGGGTAGCGATAGTAATAGACTAACCCTAAGCCAAACCCCAAAACTAACTCTAAAAGCGAAAGCATGTCAAACATCGCTTCGCGATGTTTGACATGCTTTCGCTTAGGGTTACACCGACCAATCATGCGCGGCGAGCAGCGAGGGGCGTAGCCTCCTGGCTGAAGGGTGTTTGTAATCGCCCGGACGCAACAGAACACAGGTGGAGAAAACTAGTAATCAAGGTAGGAGAGACAAGACAGGTAGCAACAAATGGGGCAGACAGGAACACTAGGAACACAACTACACAATAAAAGTACATAGTACGTGACACCTTTCACTTAAAGGGATATTTCACGTTCAAAAAAACTTTTGGTCATTTCATTGTCTACCCAGCCTTATGTGAACCCCCAGATGCTTTTTTAAGTTACTTGATTCAATATTTAGATATTTGAGATTAATTTTACCTGCCCCGCCCCCTTCCTATACAAACCCATTGTAGCTTCTAACTCCATTTTAACCATGATAGATTCATCAAAAACAACCGTCTTCTTTTCTGGTGACTCAGTGTCCTCCGAATACGTGAGGGGGGCGTGGATTTTCATTTACAGTTTTCATTTATTTTTTAATATTGTTTTTATTCTTTAGTCTCAGCAAGGCTGAGATAACAATAACAATATTTAAAAATAAATGAAAACGGTAAATGAAAATCCATGGCCCCCTCACGTATTCGGAGGACACTATGAGTCACCAGAAAAAAAGTTGGGTGTTTTCGATGAATCTATCATGGTTAAAATGGAGTTAGAAGCTACAATGGGTTTGTATACAGAGGGTTTGTATACAAAGTCCTAAAAAGAGCAAAAACATGATCGGAATACATGACTCACTATTGATCCATGTTTATTCATCACTGAATCATTTACAACGTACTACAAACTCAAACATTAAAGGAGACTGCCAAATTTCAAAGTTTAACACTCCCTAGAACCTATAACTGCCTAGCCTTACCCTTCTCTTTTATGCTCTTACGGTTTTATTTTGAACATAGATGAAAAACCCATTAGATGTTATAAGCTGTAGCACTGTATCCTTTAGGCTATTTTTCCCTTTTGTTTATACAGTTCTCATTCCCAGATTGCTGTGGGTGGCAGAATGGTAGTATATATGGGACAATTTCAGTACCATTTCCCCCCCTTGTATATCCCATGTTTTTCTTTTTTTTCTTCTCATGTTACAGTAGTTGGAGGCAAAAACCTGCTCTGATTTTGGTACCGTAGGGTACACAAAGGTCTATTCAAAGACCAATACATTCTCTATTCAGCTCTGATGAGGCTGGACCCCCAGTTCTTAATTATGTGTCTAGAAACCAGACGTGGCTACTTTCCAAAACCAATCACTGTCCCCGTTTTTCAGTCAATAGCCCGACAACCTGTTCCCACAGGTGAGACAGTAGTTCTGGGGGGAGGGGGTATCTTTTTTGCCCTTCCCGGCTCTGTCTGTGCTCGGAAGCCATGGAAGCAGGATTAGTGTTCAATTTTCACCGCCTTGCGAGTGTACTGGTAGTTAACTTTGCTAGCCGGACAGCTTTCTGCTGTAGGTTTCCACAACTCTGCAAGTTTCTGCATCACACAGAAAATGTGTGAAATCGGTAGCGCCTGATGATCCAATATTACTCTTGCCAGAAAACAGACCGTTCAACTACGTGATTTACACTGAAAAGTAGATCTGTGATGGCAAGAGAAGAGCAAATCGAACAGGGGTTGAGATGACAGCAGGGCCTTATGTACTGTATCATAAGTGGGGTGTATGAACATGACTTTGAACTAGCCAATAAATTGCCCAGAGGCTATACAAATGCCTTGATGCGAGATGGAGTGAGTGATATGATCAAAGTAATACCATACGTTTTGTTAACACAGTAACGCAATGTGGTTTAATTTAATCAGAAAACGAGCAGACAAAATTGTAATTAGTACTGTAGATCATAAAATTGAAGCTGCTTTATGTGTTTAGTCAAGTAGTTCAACAACAACTTATTGACATGGGTATTTGTCCTTTTTCCTAGCCTAGCTAGCTGTTAAATGTGTCCATTATTGTACCGGTCCGGTATCCTTGCTTTTGTTCCTTTACAAAGGACTCAAGGACATCAGCTCTTCTAACAAAGTGTAAACTTCAGGTATGCTTTCATTAGTAACCTGGTTGAGTCACGTGATTCTCAACCTTTTAATTTCATAGACCACCCAGTAACCTTTTTTTTGTGCCAGCAACGGATATTTCCGAGGGACCACTGGGTGTCTCCAGACCCCATGTTGAGAATTACTGATCTACAGTATCACAGTAAAGACAGAGAGTTCACTAAACTCAGATGGGCCTTACCGGTTAACATTTACGAGATAAATTATCACTCTGGATTTTGCTGTGCTGGTTGACTCTTGTTCCAAGTTCCCACTCTTTCAGTGGGTGCTTAATGGCTCGTACACACTGCAGGAGTTTTTTGTCCTCGGCGAGTCATCATATCGTCATGTATGTCACACCACAAGAGTATTCTACCAGAAATCGGCAGTCAATTATCTCCGTGGCGTCCACACTAAACGATTGATAGCCGACAAGGGATCACACACTGCAAGACATCATGCGATCCACAGTACACCCGATACATATAGGCGCATCATTTGTTTTTCATTTTGACATCTCACGTGCCCATCAAGCGCACAAGACGCACCTCTCTCTCTCTCTCTCTCTCTCTCTCTCTCTCTCTCTCTCTCTCTGCGTGCACACTGCACAGTACACACGTACACAGGAAGGCGAATGCATGGTTTTGTTTTTAGCGGGTGGTGGTGGCGCGCTAATGATTTTTATTAAATAAT
>OOFJ01014440.1:3776-19028 GCA_900323375.1 Benthosema glaciale | reverse complement strand
TGTGTGGGGGGGGGGGGAACGCAGCAGATATAATACATATGATCTGAACAACATAGGCCTAGTTAATGCCCACTTTCATGAAAACACATTACGGCCAAAACACTCCAACATAATGAAAATGGTAGCGATGTACACTTTTTCCTACTGAGTGATGGATGCTCAATGCTGTAATTTCTGAAGAGGAGTGAAAACATACTTCAGCTTGCTGTTGATTATGTTAATTTCCTCTCGTGGCAAAACATGCAAATGAAATGTGTGGACACAATCAAGTAAACTGTTGCTTCGAGGAGCAAAAGGTTCAATAAGGACAAAGTCTTTGCAAAAGAGAGATAGTGCAATACTTGTCCTTCACCTCGCCTCACTTTTTTATCAATAAAGGGAGATTTGTACTTAGTTGTTGCACGGCCGGTGTTGCAGATCTACAATCTCACAATACACCACGCTGTGACACGCTGTGCGCTTGAAGATCTGCTATTTTCGGTAAGTAAGTATAAATTAGGGGTATCAGTGAGGCAAGGTTTATTTACTGACTGACTTCTCAAATAATATCATAAAATAATATCATAAAAATATATATTTTTAAGAGAAATATAAAGCAAATATGATTCTGTAATTATCGTACAATGATCCTTGTAAATAACTTAACCAAAATGAGGGGAATGATCATGACACTATGGAAAAAAAACTTGAAGTAAACACCATTAAGTGAGCAAATTAAAAAGTTTTTTGTTGTTGTTGTAAGATCCATAACCGGCAACATAAAACATTACATGGATTGTGCTGCCTTTCACTATTTGTCCTATAGATACACTATGTAATAGCTGCATTACTGTGCGTCACACTGTCATTATACATGTATTCACCAGTTGCCACTTCCCCATATTATAGTGATAACACTAGGTATAGGTAGTTATTGTTGCTCTTTGAATGTATATGTAAATTATAGTATTTAAATTAACCAAAATTACTAAGGAATTAAAAAGTAAATGCAACAATTCTAAGACAGATCATGCACTATAGCCATACCATTGTAATTGTAAAATTGGCAAGCTTCTCTTTAAGTTATAACAACACAGAATGTTTGGTTTCATATATTGCAGCCTATATAATCATTACAGATGAAGTTATCACCCACATCAAGGCTCATTTTACATTTGGAATTACTGGTACAAATCTTTTTCACATAAGTGTTCTTTTATACATTTTGAAGCGGGGTTGCCAGAATGAAATCCAGCAAATGGGTCACTAAATAAATGAAAACAGATGCAAATCTTTTAACCTACACAAACCATGCTACCATCACAATTAGGATAATTGAGCATTTTGAACATAATTGTGAGTTTGCATAAATCAATTTTTTTTAAATACACCATCCACATTAAATGTATAAGCATTCTGTAGTCAGGCTATATGGTAATTAATTTCCTAAAGCTTCGACAAAAACTTTTGCAGATAAACCATGCATACAGAACTATTATGCACCATTAATATTTCAAAATATATAGTAATATATAGTAATAATATAGAAATAATCACAAAATGGACATACCATAAATACTGGTGCTAGTGATCATGTCTTCAAGCCTAAAAACAAGAGAGGAAAAACAGCAGAATCGGAATTTTCACGAGGAGGAATTCCAAAGGTTGCTTCTCATTTCAGGCACTTTTCCCCTGCTATCGAATTTCACAGCTTTTAAAACGTACAGGCCCTTATTCGTCGGGTATGCATGCATTTGCACTACATGCAATGTTAAAATCCAATTAAGGAAAAGCGCAAAACCAGACAAGTCAGTCCGACTCCGAGCATGCTTAGATATAGAGACGTAAAGCCACGAGCAGCACGACTCGAGCCTGTCTGTCACTTCTTCTCGCCTGAGTTGAAACTAGAGAATAGGAAGCATGTGAGAGAGCTGACATAAAACACACACACATTCTCTTGCAGCCGATTAGAGGAAGAGAGGCTGCTAAAGCAGCATGATGCCCCCCTTTACTTTTAAAATAGATTACATGCCAGCAGTTGTCCCACTATAAGAGCGCGATGACAACCCATCTATTAACCTGCCGACTGACTGCAGCTATCCATCTATCGCGGCTCAAGTTTTATTCGTATACTGACATGCATATAACTTCCCATTGCAACAAAGTTATACTTGAGAGAGACAGATCGTCACCCTATTTAACATGTTCGTCAAACCGTCGCTAGCAAAAAACATCAAGTGCAAAGTGAAGCCTATTTCCGCTCAAACTTCGCCGTCTCTATAATAGCGAAATCAAATATATATTTGTGTGTCAGCAAATTATCTTTTGCAAATTATGTCTAATGATTACCTAGTAGACACTGCAGTTCTGTGATGCGCGAGGTACGTCGCTTCAGCCCAGGGAGCGTATCCATAAGCGGCTGTTCTTGCGGCTTCGAATCTTTTTAATTGTTAATATCTCTGTGCTCTAAAATATACATCGCGAGACGTACCTGTATAATGTGACACAGGGCAGCTTCAGGGTTTATAGTAACATCGATCCAGTGAGTAGTATGCTGATGAATGGCTTGCGAGGGTTAAGCGCGGCTGCTCGCGATTTGAAACCATTCCAAGTTAGTGAGGGGAAGACTGACCACAGCCTGCTCTGCCATGTTGGAATTCCAAACCCTGGACAGCTGCTCTGCTGACTGAAGGCAACATGCTGCGCACTGCGCATGTACTGTGTGTCGAAGGAGCCAAATTCAAAGCCAATTAACTTAAAATCCGCCCTCTTTCAACCACTTTCAACCGGGCATCCTTATTTTGCGTATAATGTCATTATAAGATGACATTTTCTCCCCAAAATGTCTAAAATACCAACTCTACAAGCTCACAATATTAATTTATATTATTAATTAAAATAAATAAATAAACATCTAGTTTGTCTACAACCTTGGATATCTAGATTCTGCATGTACTTTTCAGTGTATAGCCGCAGACATAATACTGTGGGCTGTGCTTCATCACCTCTATTATTCTCATAGCCTTGAAGCAAGGAAGTGATGTCTACTCCATGGGGTATTGCTACATTGGAGGACCCAGTTTAGACACACAGGGACTGGCACCAGAAGTTGTTCCACAATGTCATCTCATCCATTCCCAAGGCCCTCCTAGTGATGTATCGATTTAGCCTTCAGTAGTGCTCAGTCCCAAGACTGCACCCATGCCAATTTGATCAGCATGAGCTCCTCAGATAAATGGCGTAGCCCAGAACTTAATTTATACTCTATCGTACAAGGGTGTCACCTGCCAAAAAGAACAGATCTACATCCAATTTAGCCATTTAGCAGACGCTCTTACAGTAAGCAAGAACGTCCATCCATCAATTCATCCATCTTCAACCGTTTATCCATAGTCGGGTTGCAGGGGCAACAGCTCCACAATGCAGAGAGCTCCAAATTTCCCTTTCCAGAGCAACATTAGTAACGTCCTCCTGGGGGATCCTGAGGCCAGTGAGTCGATGTAATCCCTCCATCTCATCCTTGGTGTACCCGGGGACTCCTCCCAGTGGGACGTGCCTTGAGGATCTCCCTATAGGGAGACGCTTGTGAGACATCCTAACCAGATGCCAGAACCACCAAAGCTGTCTCCTTCGTGACTGAACTTCTCACCCTATCTCTAAGGGAGATGCCAGCCACCCGTCGAAGAAAACTCATTTCGGCCGCTTGTATTTGTGACCTTATTCTTTCGGTCATGTCCCATACTTCAGGACCATATACTGCAGGCAGGCCCGCTGAGAATATTCCTGGGTGGGGGGACAGCTTTCCTAGGACCCCCTACGGGAGTGTGCAGCGAAGCCCATATTCGCACATGTGCATTTTTTGAGTGGTGCAACCACTCCTATAGACAGCTATGTGTGTGGCTGTGTCCCTACCTGGGAAACTGTGTCCCTGTGTCCGAGCACGAAAATAGTTTTATAGTGTTTGTTCACAGGCTAAAACAAAGACACAGACACACACAGGCCAGGGAGGAGGGCTTGGACAGCACAGCACAGCACAGCACAGCACAGCACAGCACAGCACAGCACAGCACAGCACAGCACAGCACAGCACAGCACCACTCACTTCAGACATGTCTGATTTTTTATTAATTAATTTAATTTATTTAATATTAAGTCTGTGTCTTTGTGCAATTTCATGTTGGCCATGTTAACCAGTTCTGTTCATAACTAAAGTCCATGTAGCAGTAGCTAGCTTGCTAAACTAGATAAGTCAGATCAGGACATCACATGATGAATGACATGCCCACATCATGTTGTGAATTAAAATAATGAAGGTAGTTATGCATTGCCTATAGATCCACGCAATTCAGCTTTTTCACCCAGTAATATCTATAATCTGTAATTTAAGCTATAGCAACAGACCAAAGTAATTTAATTTAACTGTGCATGTCTAGCAACACGACCAAGCAATAAAGTGAAACTAATGGAACTATGCAAGTGCAAACAGTATTACTTTGCTTTCTTTGAACGTTTTTAAAAGAAAAAACACACAAAGGCAGAATACTGTATGTGCAACAACACATAAATATACCGTGTGCATGTACAATGAGTTCAAATCAACAATATACAGACTGCTTTGCCAACCATCCATAGGCTACATGGATGAAAACAAAGTGGCTCTGCCAGCCTTTGTACTGTATACGTCTGTAAGGTCGTCGAGGCTAGGGCAAGTGCTACGGCAAGTGCTATGGGCTAAGATGGAGTCTGAAGAGGCCGTTTTTCAGACTACGGTGGAAGATTTGGAGTGATAACAATAACAACGCAGCATGATGCGACGCACTGTCTGCCATTGCCATTTGTCACATGCTGCTGGCATTCATGTTGTAACTATTGGGGACGGCGGATCTAGTCATTTTGTTTTAACTACAGAACTTCTGTCAAGTGTAATGTACAGTAATTTAATTTCATATAAAAGTGGTTCACCCTCCGGTCCACCCCCAGATCTATGTGTCAATGTGTCCTTGAACAAGAAACTTAACTTCCCCATGGGTTTATTGGGTTCTGTATTAGTTAGTTAGGATAAGTAAAAGACACATACACTATGTACAGTGACGAAAAATACCCCAAAGAAGTGGGGACTACATTATAATAATCTTTATCATTATTATTCATGACCGTTTGTGAATTATAAGGGAATTTTGAGACCTGTTTTGGCATATCATGGCAGTGATGTTGTTTGCCATACTGACACTGGCTAACTAATTATCGTTTGCAAATTACAAATGAATTGCATTTTCACAAAATATTTCACAAGCGAAAGAGTGGATTTAACACTGTAAAATACAACTGTCAAAACTACAATAAGCTTTACCTTCCAGCAGAGAGCTGTAGTAAACCCCTTGTCCTCTGCAATCAATGCACAATATATTATCCAATAACATCATTTAGACATTACAAAATAAAAGCAATGCATTCACAACTTAAGTACAGTTAAAGAGTATCCCTTAATGCCTACAGCACTACAGTGTGATCAACTGATCATGTCGTCGCCATCATGTAAATCTTCAAAACTGTTACTTCTAGAAATGGGAAAAAGAAACTTGTATAATAATCAATCAATCATCAAGTAAAATAAATCGTTAAATGTTTTGTTTGTTATTACAGAAAGTAAAAGATGAGTGTTTTTTTTATTTGATGCTTTCGTTCATTTAGCAATTTCATATGTTTGACAGGGGGGCGGGGGCATAAATTGTGTGGCTATAAATGTATTATTTTTATTTATTTTTACAAAATGTAACAGCTATTATGTACTACAGTCCTAGTAGACCTCAGGAAAATGCATCTGGCCACAAAAGATCACACAATCTAGTATCCCCCTTCACATTCTGTAGATTCTGTGATCTTTTGTGGCTGTATGTAATTTCCTGAACTATAGCAAATTAATTATAATAAAGAAAATCGCTGTAATATTTTACGGTTTATCCGACCGACTTGACACTGTGCACAGCACTCCCTGTGGGGGCGTGGAACGCGTGTCGAATTTGAAGTCGGTGAGGCGAACGGTTTTCTCTGTACGTGGATTACAGAGACTTGGTGCATATATAGATACTAGAGCGCTGCCAGTGCCCGTTGGAGCCTCTAGAGCGGTGTGTGGGGCAGTTCTGGACAACCGTGTCCGAGCTGTGGTGTGGTGGAACGCGTGTGTCCAATTTGAAGTCGTGGGGCGAACGGTTCTCGAGTTATGTGGACTACAGACGTACGTACAGATGTACGTACGTACACACACACGCACAGAGACTTGGTTCATTTATAGTTAGATAGATGTCATTATAGGCGGAAATTGACAAACTATTCCAAAATAATATTTTTTGGAATTTTAATGAAAATGTTTTGAACTTGTAGATTGACTACATGAGTGTGACCCTTGCATATGACAAAGTATAAAATAGGCCATTAATAATAATAATAATATATATATTTTTAAATCACACTTGTGTGAAGTGAGGGGCGCTCTTATCATTATACATCATCATACATCATATCATGAACAACTGAATTTATGTGATTGGTTAGCCGATTTGCTTGTCTTTATGACGTACATTTTCCCTTCATTGTCAATGGCATTTAATGCTTGTGTTGACACAAATTTCCTTCATATTTGGCGGACATTTGACCTAATTACTAATTTCACTGTCAAAGTCAAATAGGTGTGGACAAAGGCTGTATATAGGAGGGGCTAGCGCCCCTCAAAAAAACAAAGACACAAAACAAAGAAATATGAAGATACAAGGATTCTGATACAACGACAGGAACCCTGGTTACTCATACTTATAGGGTACTGCAGGTGCTCATCAGAGCTGGAATTTCTTGACCGTATAGTGTGATAATGGGCAGTTCATTCTCAGCCAGGCCAGGCCAATAGTGTGTGTCCCCATGCTTATAGGATATTATAGCAGCCTGGTGGAAATGTCTCTGTGTGCTGTGGAGGTCATGGTGAAAACAACCGCAGTGCATTTCCAGGTGTAGCCGCGTCCACTGTCTCCTCCCTCATATGGGCATGTTCTGTCTGTGCCTTTGTCCTTGTGTCAGCAGGCAGGACATTCTAAATTATTTTGCTCAGCTGCCTCCCTGAACTCTTGCTACAGCACGTCAATACACACATCATCCAGACACCCGCACATACAGCAACAGGGATCACAGTTCATGTCTATCGCACTCTTGAAACCTCCTTGAGATAGATCAGACCATCAAAAAAAAAGAAAAAACGTATACATGTCAGTCGCTTGCAAGCGTTTCACATCATACCACACCAGACAGCACAGGGACAAAAAAACAACACTTTTCTTCTTAAATATTTTAAAAGACATAACCCTGCTATATCAAAGGGAAATGCCACTGAATTTCCATTTCATAAATGTCCTGCCACAAAATATTCTGGAAATGTTGTGTTGTCTGCCATTGCTCGAGTTGTCAAAAAACTACTAATCTGCAATCTGTGGTCACAGATACCAGTTTTGGATGTACAAATCTCAACAGAACAAATTAGCATCCATATGAATTTCTAACATAACATTATCATAATGTTAAATACATTTCACCTAGGTGTGATGTTTCAGAAATAACAATTAATCAACCCACTAAAGTCAGGTCAAGGGTGCAGATTCTTGTTCAGCACACCATCTCTGCATGCATACTAGGACAGAGCTGGTCATGTTGGCAAAATGCGTTTAATTGATCAGTAACATTAACATGGTGAATTCCTCTTCAAATGACATATTTGATTGTGTCTTGTTTAGAACCACAATAATAATAATATGATTTAGTCAATCTCACAATGCACACAGTATTGTACAGTTTTTAGTGTGCCACTAGTGTACATCATCGAAATCAGAGCACTTCTAAGTAGAATGAGGTTATACTTCCAAGGCGATTGGACCTTTAATGAGCAATACTTCTCTGATACAATGAGAATGGGGTGTCTCTAGGATTTTGGCTGAGATCTGTCCCCCCACAGTGTAATTGTTCATTTCCCCAGGAACGAGGCTAGGGGTTTACGGAGCCACGTGACTGGCTGTTTTTTAACCTTCTGCCTACAGACTCTTATGTCATCTGTGATCGCTTCAACAGTGTTGCTGGGGGTTTATTATTTCTGCCATGAAACACTAACGTTGGAAAAAAACAGCTGCATCGTGCTTTCTCTCATAGGGACACACTGTGTCATCTCATACGTTTCAGACAAATAAGACGTTTGTTTTATTCCTCTGATCATTGCTTTGCAGGATTATTGACTTCAGTGATTCTTGTTTAACATTGTGTAATAATAAAAGGCATCAGTCAGTCTTTAGACTCAAGAATATATAATTAATGAACCCACTTGCAATGAAAAGAAATGTTTTAAGATTTCCATTCTACTTGTGTTGTATCAAAGCACAACTTACTAAAATTGGACTTGGGGCTTCTTTTTATTTGAGGTGTAAGGCCAACTTTGGGCTGAAACGCTATTGTTTTATATACCCATGAGATGGTAAATGACATGACATTTTCACCAATGAAGTTGTGTGCAAATGACCACAATCAGCCTGAAGGGCTTAAACAAAAAACTTTACATTTTGGTCTCTACACAGTATAACTTTAAGTCTCACAAATACAAGTAAAACTATTTTCTATAAGGCATGCCCGTATGCACCTAGACAGATTTTCATGTCTGATATCTCTTTCTAAACCATACTGTAGGTCTGAGCTTCTCAAAACTAACATAGCGCTTGTTAATGTAGCCTACCACAAATCACCATCACAAGCCAAGAAAAAACAACAAATAATGGCTAAAAAGGCACTTGACGATGCTTACCTAGATGCTGAGGTGAACGTCATAAATTGCTAAATCGATCAGGGATGGCAATGAAGGACCGGGAAGTCTGGCACGGGATTGTGAAATCCGACCGCGGCCGAAAAATGATGATGTTATTTAGTTTAGTTATTTAGGAAGATATTGACCAATGAACATCAATGAGGTGAAGCTGAGCCCAGAAATAGACCAAAGTTAACAACCATTAGGACAATTGTCACAAAACCGGCAGGATGTCTATACCTAGATAAATTATAAATACCCGAAACATGCAGTACCCTGAAAGTTTAATTCAAATCTACCACTAGTGGGCACTGCAATAAATGGACACAATTGAGACTATAAAAATGGTTTGTTCTGGCATTTCAAAACTCACAGATATGCTTCATATTTGTCTAAATATGGGTGACATCAGTTCCAAAGTCATGCATGGGCCAGGCACATATTTGCCCATAAATCGGACAATTTCTTTCCCCAAACATCACCAAACTATGTGGATGTTTTATTAAAGAAAGAATATTAACAGTAGGTAGTGATGGCAATGCTGAAAAAAGCATGGCCTGGCACAGTTTGGGCTGTAAATGAGTGTCTGCCCGATAAAACTTCTAAAGCTTCTAATATTCTGAGTTGGCTCGAACCCTCAAATCACTGCTTTATACCTATATTGTTACAATTATTGGTGGAAATAACACCTTAGATTGTGAATATTTTGAATAGCCGGAGTTTGTGATGAGCATTAATTCACCAGTTTTCTTATATAGAAACAATTCTGTGCATCGATTACAGTATTTGACACACTACACATAGGCTAATACTGTACAGTTACACTGAGTAGATTCTACAGTGTAGACTCAGACTGTAGAAGGTATTTGGAATCCTTTTGTTTATCAATTGTATAAGTCTATTCCCCCCAGTAAAATTCAATGACAACACAAGACTAGACACAGATATTATAGGAAAAGGTGGAGAAAAAGTGAAAAATTAAAGGGCTGGTTCTTCACATTATGTGAAGATGTGTAGCCAATTCCCTTTATGGAGTCCGGCTAACATCCTAATAGGGACAAGCTTGAAGTGAATAGAGCCCACAGAGGATAAGCTACTAAATCTTGCAATAAAAGCAATGTGATTTACAGTAAATTCCACAAGGCTGACAGGCAGCACCACAGCTAAGGGCATAAACAGTCCTTTCAATGCAGCGCCTCCACTCAGCTCTAGATCTGTACAATCGCAGCACAATCGCACAGGCATGCTGCTCACCAGCAATGACTTTGATAAATAACCAGGAAGTCCCACTGTTGGCTTAAAACTAGAAGTTGTTCAGTTGCAATTCTGCATTTGTCCCTCTTTAATGTGTATGGAAGTGGCTTTAGCAGTAATCTGTCAGTGATTGATTAGGTGTAGCCAAATCCGCTCTCCGCTCTCCCTCACTGACTCAGTGTTCAGCCACAGCTGTGTATTTACAGCAAGATGGCTGTATTAGGGGAAGAGTATGCCTTATTTACCTGCAACACAAACATAGTTACTTCCACTTGGGCGACTGCACATGCCGGGTGACCGCCAGCAGAACAAGCAACAAGAAGTGACATGTTCTTGTTGGTACAAAATTCATGCACCACTGAATAAACAAACAGGCTTATAAACCAATGGCTCGGTTGTTTAGGAAGAAATCACATCTTCATCTGCCCTCCCCTGACGGCGACAGTGAATCTACCAGCCCTCAAACTAGACGGTGAAATTAATCTGGCAAGAATGGCTACGATTTTAATGAAACAAAGTTACATGCTCAAATATACAGTAAAATGGTTATTGTCAAAACAATGCATCTTTCATGACAGCTCAAAATAGAACAAAGAAAAGTTGCTCTACCTTTGTCAAGGCAATCAAGACCGCTATGAAAAGCTTAAAGTGGTAAAAGGGAAATTAATATTCCCACAAAATGTATGTAACCTTAAAAAGACGTATTTATTTTGCACATGACACAAGGTTGAAAATGCAATTTAGTGTGGGAGCTGGATATTGATTACATTTACCAGCAGATCCATTTTAATTAAATATTAAGAGAGTGTGTCGCATTGATGGCTACAAGTTGTTTCTTTTGCTTTTCTTTTCCTTGGCATCTTTCCAAAAATGGACACAGCTGGACAAGAATAAGAAGAAACACAACACATGCTTTTATAATGCTTCCACATGTGAAGTTATAATTCAAGTATTTAAAGCAGGGCTGGGTAATAATCCTATTCATTTCATATTCAAAGAATATTTTAGTTATTTTTAAAAGGAGGTCTGGGTATGAACATTCGTGTATGAATTTTAATGGAGATACTTAAATGGTAATTATTCCACTCAGGCTCAAACGCAGGTAACAAATGGAATTCAATCAGTGTCCGTGCATAATGACGGTCATTAGGAGAAAGAAAATAATAATGACATCCTATCTGCATTAAACCTGCAGACACTTTACACAATGATCCTGGAGCCATTATTGATCTCCATGGAGATAAGCAATTGTCACTTTTCAGCATTGTGCCTGAATGTTAAATACAGCTCATTTTGTTTTTCCACAAACTATTTCAGCCAACGCTGAATTTCCAATTTGCGGGGATACTTGAAATCCTCAGTCTTGTTCTGTGATTGTAATTTTGATTCATTGTCACAGTTGCCTCTCCAGTATTCCACTCTCTTGTGCTTCACTTTAAGGTCTCACACCTCTGTAAATGCGGACCAACATAATTCATACAGTATGTACATGGTGAGCATTGAATACAATTGCATAAAGATATTTTCCATTTTACACTTTTGTGTGTGCTTGAGATATGATGATTATGCTCTGTCCATATAGGACTGTACACACTGTAGTGCAGTCATGGAGAATCCAATAAGATACACACTTAACCACTTAAATATAATTACTAGATCGGAGTCCCCCAGGGCTCTACACTTGGTCGCTCCACTCCTTTTATCCCCCTACACCAAATCTTTTCACTGAAAATAGATCTGCTATTTTGCCGAACTGTGTATTCACCCCAAAATAGCTAGGATTACTACGCTAGGGATCATGTAGTTAACAAAGTAGTAGTATATAGTGCTCCCCTCCTCATCACTGCTTTGTGTTTTACCTAAGCGGTGCTTAACACAAAATGTATCAGAGTGATACAACTGGGCCGAGTTAAATACATTCATCTTTGGTAGAAGAAAATGGTTTATATTACGTGACATTGGCCAACGTTTAGTACACACACACAAAAGAAGATTCTGATGAGATGCAATTCTTTACTGAACTGTAGATTTTGTTTCCCTGCACACTTCAGCAGGGTAGAGGAATCACCGTACTACAGGGTGGAAGCAGTGTTAAGACTGAGAGGAATCCAAGTTGGCTACACTAAATCCCTGATGGTTTCAACACAATTCAATAGCCCTTTAGATGGATCTACTCAATGATATAAGCTATATTTAAAGAAAAAAAAAGTCCAACTGAATGCCAAGCCCTCTGGCACATTCTTAGATACCGGTATACAACAAAAAACAAAAGTAAAGCAAGTACAGCACACATGCAGTGCAGGTATCTTGTAGTTCATCTTGGTTGTCCATGTTGAATGCCGTAACAGTTGCATACACATATTGTACAGTAGGCAGCATTTATTGAGTCTACTCCAAGATGGCCACTTGGTAGAATAATTGAATAGGAACTCCAATCAAATGATCCATGATTTACATGCCTTCTGTTGCCGACGAGCTCCATCTGTTTGGTTTTGAGAGCCCTGACACAGTGGCTCTTGTGAGTGAAACAGCAATAATGTAATTGTGGACGTGGCGGACATAACAGATGATGAAAAGACTGGGCGACAGACTGGTCTGAGGCATGCTGCACAACAGCGTGTCATATGGTCCCTAAAGTCTGATTTAAACTTCATCGCACTGCGGTATCACACTGAAAGCAGCCGATCTACAACCTCACGATGCATCGTGATGCGCCGATCTGTGAGCTTGTAGATCATCTATTTTCAGTGTGTGACGCTGCCGTGCAACGGAGCATAAATCAACCCTTATACTTCACCGTACGAAGGAGCATAAATTAAGCATAAGAAAGCATGACAGACGCTTTCACAAAGGGATTCAGCAGTGTCCTGACCGCCGGAACAGAACGATACTTCTGCAGTTTCTTGATCCGTAATTTTGGCACAGATTCAAAAAAACATCTCCTCCTCTATCAACAGTGTTTCAAACAGTGATGAATGTCTTAAAGCTTGCATCAGAAAGTTACGGTATCTTAATTGAATAGCAGGCTTCAACGTGAGCCCGGAGGAGGGGGGGTGGGGGGTTTGAAGGACAATAGTAGCAGGCCACGTTGGCCGCGTGCCCGTGGATAAGGCAGGATGGTCCTGGGCTCTCAGTGGCAGTGCAGAACCCATGCCTGAGTCCACATCAGGAGAGACAGCTTCCACTGCTTTGATGGATATGTCATAGCAGTCAGTGTCTGCCCCCAGCAGGAGTGCAGGTATCCGCCGCCAATAATGCATTAATACACTGTGTTATTGGCGGCTTGTGAGTGAATACATATATATTTATTTTTCGTTAAAACTATCTTTCATAATCACTGTGTTCCTTGATGCTTTTAAAAAGGACAATAAAGATGGATGTGTCTGTTTTCTGTCCTCGATTGTGCAGTGTAAAAAAAAAAAAAAAAAAAAAAGTAATTCCCTTATAAGTAAAACGCAGCCAAGTTTCTATGAGGCTACCCACCAATCTCCTCCTGCACATGACTTGAACAATGTACTGTATAGACTAACATCATTTTAGTCCTGACTCCTCAGAAGCAGACTGAACAAGGTTAACAATTTAACATTATTTAGGCCAACAATGAACAGCACTGAGAAAGAGGTGGTCAAAGGCCTACATGTTGAAATACCCACTAAAATACTATTTTCTCCAGCCGTGTGCCTTTTACAATTGAAGTGGGTCTGTTCATTAAAACCAGTAATGCCAAGGTCATTCAATTAATGCCTCTTCCTTTCATCAGCTTTAGTTGCTCCATGGTGATTGAACGACACTTTTCCCATCACACTTAAGTGCTTCTGTGCCCATGACCGAAGCCTGCTACCATCACAAAATGTATGTTTTTCCTTCTACTTCTGGTCATGAAAATGAGGCGAAAAATATTATTTTGCTATTATCTTTCTCACAACATCTAAGACATAATCACACGCTATTACAAATTTATTTTTGATGACTGTGTCCCCCATTAATGTCCTCAGAGGCGAAAACGCTAGCGTCAGCATCTAGTTTGATTTCACAGTGTTCCAGCCACGATATCGGAAACAAGTGAGAAAAGCACAGGCTTGTGAAACACCGACCCTTGGATTCATTTTGCAAGGCATTGCTTTTCCAAGCAGCTTCAAGACTTCCTGATCAGCTGTAATCCCCAGCTTTCACACATAAGTCATTGAGAGCGATGGAGTCCCCTCTGTTTACTCACTCCAAACCAAATGATCTTTCACAAGTAGACCACTTCAGATGTGAAATGGAATTTGCTGGGGTGTTCTATCCTGAGTCTATTTCTCTGTACGCTTTACCAATTCCCAAATAGGGTTCAGTCGCTCACAGATAATGTCTATGTGGATTGAGCTGGGCTCCTCCGCTGTTTTAGAGGCCCATGGGAGAAGGTATTTGACGGAACTAAAGAAGCACTGTTAAGCACACACACGGACCTCAATTTCATTTTGTTTTATATTCGCTGGAATGCATTTGTTCACTAGACAGCTGAGGAATGTTTACATCAGAGTTTCAATGATTGAACACTGAAATAGTGAACATCTCCACTGAATCATTTTAATCCTGAATTCAGTGGCAGAAATCTATACAATTCACTTCATGCTGCTAATATTGTTTCAGAAAAATAGGATGATTAGCGATCCTTGACGGTGTTTATTGAAACTGCCCACAGATATAGCTTTATGTTTTGTGCGTGCGTGCGTGCGTTCCGCGCGCACGTGCGTGCGTGCGTGCGGCTGTGCACGCATGCAATCTCTATAAATTCTGCACGGTACTTATAGTTACAAGGTATTTTATTATATTCATTTATGTTAGACTGTAAAGTACAGAGACTGGCTGATGGCTTTGTCGTGGCGGAGGATGACAGTGTAACTGCTTTGGTACGTAGTTATGATAAATGGTGGTTTTAGGAGGGCTGCATTTACTTTGTAGAGTCATTATGAGAATATTATGTAGGAGAAAAACAGCCATTAATATTCATTATAATTGCAAACTACTAGGCTGAATGCTGATTGAGTGTATTCAGATGCCAGCACGGGCTTGCTTTGTTTCTAATGTATCTCTCATCATGGCATCTTCACAGTAGCTGCAGTGCACAGCTACAAATGTGTTTTAGGAGGGCGATTGTTAGGTTACCATCTTAACAGAGTGTGACTTTTACTCAGTACCCCCCCCCCCCC
>OOFJ01014436.1:1412-11453 GCA_900323375.1 Benthosema glaciale | reverse complement strand
TGTGTGTGTGTGTGTGTGTGTGTGTGCGTGCGCACGCACGCACACGTGTGATAAACCCATATCTTTATTGCACACACTAGGTCTAAAGGCAAACTAATCCCTGCTTTGATGTCTAAAATGAGAACCAGAAGAGCTTGATATGCACACGATTTCAGATTAGAGGCATGGAATGTGATAAACATGACAGTGTCAAATCACACAACAAACAGGGACGACCCAAATCATGCCCAAGTTCTTTTGAGCTAAAATACAGTAACAAAAGTTACTTGTTACAGAAGTGTCTCTCAACTCATTTCTACATTCATATAAAGCCATTGAACTGACCTCTGGACCCTATCATGCCCAGTCGGGTAAGGGTTCATTCTGAACTTGGATGATCTGCCTTTGGTTTCTGTGGTCCTTCCTTATGGATTGCATGGATATACTGACATTAGACACTCGAGTCACTAGAGTGTCTAATGTCAGTAGACTCCATAGTAGTAGTCTAGTGCGGCACATGAGTCCTTTTAGAACCTGTAGCCTCGGAAACCCAGACGTTTACCACCTATGTAATTGTTTTAATATTTTTCTTCTTAAATTGTTTTAATAATCTACCGGTATTTATAAATTACTATATTTCTATATTGCTATAATATAAGACCACGTTTCAAAGGTGGTATTTGTCTGTGACCCTTTTAACGTGCACTTATCCCACTGGTGGGGAAAAGCATGTGTTTGAGGTTGTGTGGGATTAGGTGACTCATCCAAGCAGCCACAGAAGTCAAACTGGTTTAATTGCAATGTAATCCAGCTATGAATCAGCCATGAGTTGGAAGGAACAGTTTTAGTTCAGTCTCATCACTGTACATACACTGTACACAGCACATGAACAAACTCTAGTTGTAAACAGATTAAGTTACATCCTCCCTGGGGAAGTGGCCAGTTTTCCTGCTGCAGTGCAGAGAACACTAACGGCACTGCATTTAAGACACACAACACTGATTTCCTGATGTCCAGTCAAATTAACAGACATCTGGCTTTCAATATGTATTTATACATGCTATTCCGATGGTGTTCTAGGGTAGACGTGTGGATGTTTATTATGAAAAACTCTTAACCTAAACTGAGGAACCTAAAAATCACACTTAATGCCATCAGGTATATTAGGTTTATAGCTGAACGCTGCCAATGATGAATAGGAGACTGCTTTTGTGGACTCACAATGAGCTTCATTCTATAGGACCATACCAGGAACAGAGTCACATCTCCCCTTCTGTACGAGCATCTTGCTACTGTAAATCTCTCTACAATTCTTGACACAAGTATAACCCTAAATATCTTGACGTTTATCGACATAGTGAACCAATGTTCACAAGCAATTCTGACGTCTGTCTTACAAGCACACCGAATGGACTAGTGAGCTGTGAAAAGGAGTCTCTTCCTTCATTCTTTAAACGTTTACACAATGTGCTGACCCTTGGGGGAGAGAGAGGGAAGTCACATGGTTAAAGGAAGCTGTCACACCTCAGTGTAAAGGTCAGCTAGTATTGACAGCATGATTAATATCAGAAGCAGTACAAAACGTGCTGAGGCACTCTGAACAGCATTCAACGAAACACGCAGAAGTGTCTTTGTAAGTGAAAACTTGATATTCCAATCTGGATTACTCACTACATTGATTCCTGATGAACACTATTTATCATATGATAAATAATGATTATGATAATGATGGTAATAATACTATTATACATTCATAATATTCTTATTACACTGTGACGAACCATACAACTTGACTCAGCAAAGTAATGCTTGAAATGAGTGAAATATCGGAGATGCTATGATCCTGGAAAGGCCTGCAGTCAATCTTTAACACTGGGTGCCGGGGGTGGCACTATCCTGTTAATGCATTGATCGTTTTGTGGCCTAAATCTTGTGCCATTTGTAAATCTTAGTTGACTTCCAGACAGTGAAAGGGGAAAAATAAATCAAATCATCCCCCGCCCCCTTTCAGGCCCACAAATAATGATTTGCTCTGCTGTGTCACAATCTGTCCTTTCTTCTACTTGATGTACGCCTAATCATTTTCTCTAGTAGTCAAAATGTCTAGGTAACAAAAGCCTTTGTGTTGTGAACAATGTTGCTAATCTGACCACTTGCACTTTTTTTATCACATTTTTTATCAAGCCATTCCACAACGGCTAACTATTTTTAGGGCTGGTCTAGAGCTCTTCTTGTATTTGATTTGACTAGACTAGAAGATTCAAAGTCACTCATAAATTATAATTGTGACAATATGCTTGATCAGCATTAAGCTGAGATAGGGAGTGCTGCATAGTTGGATAAGTTATCTGTGAAAAATAGCCGCAGGCTATAACGTGTAGAAGTTAGGACAGAAAAAGACCCTGGCAGGACCCTATCCCTTTGTGTCTATGTGTTTCTCTTAGCTTCCTGATTCCATTGCACTCACATCAGCACAATCTTCAGTGTTAACCTCTGAAAGTGTAGAATTGCACAGAGACATAGTCATGTGATCAAGATGGTCAAAAACAAAAGGGACAAAAAAAGGTCTGGCTGCCTTGTATTCTCTCCTGTTTGTTTGTCGAATGTCGCGTGACATTTGCGTGTCACAAATGTTGACTGAGGTGGATACCCAAATCCCTGTTGTGACGATAATGCAGCCTAAAGGTTAGTAGTTATAGATACCGGATGTACAAATAAATAGTTATGTGCAACAGGGAGGGACACAATTTGGACTTGATGTCATTTAATTTGCTCAAATAGGACAACTGTTGCACTTCAAAATGCTAAGGAGCACATAAGTTCTGGATAACTACATATATACTGTAGGCCTACATATAAATACACAGTATATGTCCACAAAATCAGTCTACTCATTGTCAGCTATCAGCTCTTAAGTTAACATTGTTTTATGTTGCAATGTATCAGTGTTGCCATGATGCCATCTATTGATTTTCTTGCTCTCAGATCAGTATCTGAATTAAAAACATGACTTATTAATGTAGTCTCCCCATAGTGGTTAGCCAAATGTTGATTGCCTTGATCTTCTGCCAATAGTCAAACTACTGTCTGGTATTTGAAGAGGGCTAGACAAATGAGACTGAACTGTCTGAGACCCATGTCAATATAAAGTATTCAAGAAAAGGGGAAAAGTTAACCACTTTCAAAATGTAAAAAATAAAGAGAAGCTGATTTATTTATCTATTTTCAAGATTGCAAGCTTTCGTCATTCTTCAGGCATCAAGGCAGCTTAGAAATCTATAAAAATCGTAACTGCTCTTGGGTCTAAAACAGGGTTTCGTTCATAAATGTTGATGAGTATCTATTTAAACTAAAGCCAGGTAGAATTCCTTAGCCAGAATGATTTGAAATAGATGCCACATACTGCATAGCTGCTGTACCAACTTAGTTTCACACATTGCAATGTGTTTTTCAAGCACAACTGACAATTATCTGTGGTACAACTTCTATGTTCAATATTTGCTAAACTGCTGTACACATGATTTATTATTGCCTTATTAATATTATTACAGCACATAATCCCAAACATCCCTTTCCTGGGCAATATTATTTACTTTTGACTGGGGTTTCCAGGGGCATTCCAAGTGTGGAGATACAATCTCCCATCTGGTTCTTGGTCTGCCTTGTGGTCCAGTTGGACGTGTGTGGATTAAAAACAACTCCCTTGGGAGTAGCCCAGGGTGCATTGTGTATTAGATACCTGTCCTGAACCACCTCAAGGGCTCCTTTCCACATAAAGATCGAAGCTCATTTTCCACTGGTTGATGGAGAGCTTTGCCTTCTGGCTCAGCTCTCTTTTCTTCATAGCATTGCAGTAGAGCAAACAGAGTACTGCTGCTTGCTTCAGTCCTCCTGCTGATCTCCAGCTCTGTTCTATGTTCACTAGAGCTGTCAGTCACGATTACAAATTTAATTTGATGATTAACTGTCACACAAATAATTGTGATTTAATTGTGTTTTTGGCATTGTACTGGAAGAACATATGAATACAATTTCGTTGTATTCATATCATGTTAAATGATAAATTAGTTTTTATTAAATCTGTATGGGCAGTTTTCCCAAATGATCAGTAATGGCAGATCTAGAAGCTCACAACGCATCACAATTCGACACGTGAGCTGGTAGATCTGGTATTTTTTATGATGTTTAGATAAAATGACCTTCGAACTGTTCAACTAACTAATGTCTATGCTGTTCTAAATCCTTTAGACCCGTTACTGACCTTATACCAACCTTGAAACATACCCTAGTTACGTCACCATCAACAGCCAATAACACTGAAATATATCTTAATTAGCTATTACGTCACCATAGGGACGACCGAGGCATACATACCATACATACAGTACATACCATGTAAAACGCAGCCGACCACAGTACTTGCGCACTCTGCGTGCGCAAGTAATACGTTTTTTTCAAATCGATTAGAAAGTGTTGCACTTTTGTTGGCAAGATATCGGTCCAAACATGGATAATTGGTGGTCAATGTTCGGCATTGGACTCAAAGATCTCCTGATGAAAAAGGCTTGAGCAGGTGCTGCTCTCACCCATAGATCAACATACACATGGTACTAACTGTGGTACTGCATTGTGGCTAAACTATACCCTCCTGGATGTTCTGTATCATAGTCACATGATGGAGAAGAAAGTGCTGAATGTAAAAGTGTAAAAGTGACTCCCATAAGTTACAGACACACGAGTGAAAGACCTTCATTCTGCACACAATATCCCTTGTGACTAGTCCTGACTAGGCACTAATCCCAAAGACCTCAAAGTTGCTGATTACACAAATCAGCACTTGGTTGGAACCGTGTTTCACTCTGATGTGACTGTGACTGTCATTCAAGGTTACTTAACTCTAAACTGTCAGATACCACTGCATCAGATAGGCTACTACAACTCAGACCTTGACTGGTCTGTCCACACATGCTCAGTCAAACCCCTACAACTGATTCAGAATAGTGTAGTCTTCACCCAACCCTACATTTTCAACTGTCTATACCGCTTCTGCGCTCTATTCACTGACTTGGGGTTGCTGCCTGCACCCAGTACAAACCACTGGTGATACAAGGCAATCAAGGCAGGGCATGGCACCTTTCACCTTCAGGACATGATCCACCCCTCCACCCCTTCCCGCACACTTATCAGCTAACACAGAATATCACTCCCTTCCCTATGATGTCCTGGCCCTCGTCTCCCTCCTGGCTCCCAAGCTATGGAATGCCCCCCCTCCCACACAAACACACACTCATAGGACTGCAACATTACTCAACCATTTTCCACCGCAGTCTGAAACTCGCCAATTCATACGCTTTCACTTCCTATACAGTAGTAGTACCACTCATTCCTCCGTGTATGACGTGTTCTCGATACCTGTTTTGATAGCTGTATGTTGATATTTAGGTAGACATAACGTTTACAAGTGCTGCATGTTATTTAGTAATATAGCAAGATGCTAGGTTTGATGTTTATCTAGCTGGCATCCTAATCATAGATTTGTGCATTTTTTGCTGCATGCGCATCCCAGAAATGGGACACTAGGGGTTATGACGTGGTAATTACCTAATAAATCAGTACAATATTGTAGCCATATACATACTGGCCCTAGTTTTCACATTTATATTTTTTATTTAATACACAGTTATTACATGATCTATCCACAATTTATTGCAGATTTAGTTTCTGCTATCAGAGGCCTCATACAGTAGGTGATGGGCCCAATCAAAGTCATTTGATAACATTTCTCTCTCAGGAGGTGAATAAATAACTACTTGTCATTCACTGTGTCTCATTATAATGAGAGTAAACAGGTCCGTTATATCACGTGAATAGGCCTCCCCCTATAGTTATTTCTGCATGTGTAGACATTGCAGAAGTGAATCTTGCCTATAACATGTCTATGGAGTATGGAATCTCTAAGACCAGCATTTTACTGAAACTAGGAGACCTCAACATGGGGAGAGGAGGGGGTGTTGTCTTCACCATTATTGTAGCATTACACTGACAGGAGTGAGACAGGAGCAGACTACTGTACAAGTAAGTCCTTACCTACTACCAGAGCAGTGGTTTTCAACCAGTGGTCCGGGAACCACCAGTGGTCCTTGAGAGGGTTCCAGGTGGTCCCCAGCTAAATGATGGAGAGTTGGTAACCAAATAGACCCTTTAACTCTTGAGAGCGTAAAATGAAACCTCCATTTGGTTTCATTTTACGCTCTCAAGAGTTAAATTATTGTTAAAAATCTGCATTAATTAGTTAAGTTAGTTTACAATACAAAGTCTACGCAATTACAGAATGTAGAAGACTTGTTATTTTGATCAATGTTTGAACCTCCCAAACACTTTGTGTGCGGTTGTGGGTCTATGATGGACACCCACACCCCACACATTAGTGGTGGTCCCTAGGCTGCTCTTAGTCAGGAATGAATGGTGGTCCCTTAGTCAAAATCTGTTGAAAACCACTGCCTTAGACTAGTATAGAGCTTGGCTTAGAGCCTTAGAGTATTTCTACTACTGTAGATGGCTTTGCTACACAACCTAAGAGTGGGTATTTCTGAGTTTCACTGTTATGTCTGTCAGAAACAAAATAATTCTGGACCTAATCAGATCATATTGGACAAAAATGACTTAACAAGTAACAACAAAATTAGATTGAGATATAGCCTAATTTAAATCACGACGGCATGCCATGATCAATAGGCGTTATTACTAGTGTATGGGGTCCGTGACGGCGTGACAAACTGAGGGTTTTTCTCTTCACAGATGAGTAAAGCATGGGACCGAGGCTTGAAATTAAAAAAAGGTTGTGTTGTGTTGAGATGATTCGGCAGCGGGCTAGCCGCCAACTAAACTTTACTTATTCCCTCGTACGGCGGTGTCGTGTCGCGGGGCTACGACAACAAATACGCGAACAAGATCTATTGTTGTCGGCAAGCGACAGCCGACAACGTATAGTAGGCATACTAAAAGATTACATAAAAACATCAACAACAACAACCCATGCCATTTACACCGTACATCCCGGAAGCAAGTATGGCTAATGTTATGATGAGCTGGTATAAACGTTATAGTGCGTATAATCAGTGCATCGTCGTTACCTTTTCAGACTTGGGTTTGTTTTGCAGAAGTTGCTCCAGGTACAGGTCTGAGAGCGCTGTCCGGACGCTGCACACCGTCTCCAGTGGGACGGCAGGTTCGTTTTTATTGGATTTTAACGTCATGATCTTTCAAAACCGAGAGAGAGAGAGAGAGAGGTGAACCCAATGTGTCCCTGATCAAAGGTCCACGATCGGGCTGCGAAACGATAAGGAACCCCTGGCGTTGAGATAAATCTGTCTCCGCTGGTCTAAAGTCCAAGGTTCTGCTCTGTAATAAGACGCAGAAGAGGCGATGATGATGTACTTATTGCGAGAAGAACACAGCTGACAAAGCAAACATGCAGTGGCTGCTGGAGGGGGCAGTCCATACTGCAGCAGGGTCTTACTTAAGAGGGCGTACTGTACTGTTATTGGTACGGCCAGATGACGAAGCTCCAGTCTAGCCGATCGTGAGGAGGCACAATCTCATAAACACGGTTAAAAACCACTGTCATGCACGCATTAGTAACAGTCAGAACAGAACAGCTGCCTGTATATACTAGTCAACAACAACAACAACAACAACCCCAGGGAAAGGCGTTCTTCTCATGCGCATCGCAGTCGGGAACGACATAAGAAATGTTCCCTCGATGCAGTGGATCGAGGCAGGTTTTACACGAAAAGCATTGGCATTTTATGGGATTTTACGAATTGAGAATCATTCCATGACACATTCGGTGTCTGAAGTCAAGAGATGTTTGGGGAAATTAAATTATCATTGAAATATTTTAATAATAACTATTGTAGCCTATTGTTTCGTAATAGTTTCAAGTTAAATTAACATTAAAGTACAGGCCACTTAGCCACACTTACATTATCTATCTATCTATCTATCTATCTATCTATCTATCTATCTATCTATCTATCTATCTATCTATCTATCTATCTATCTATCTATCTATCTATCTATCTATCTATCTATATTACAACCTTATTACATGTCCATTATCAGATGGCAGAAAATATATCTTATATTATCATAGTAGCAGCATGTATCTATCCCAGGCGTGTTTAACCTAACCTGTTTATGACAAATCACACATTTGTGTTTATAAGTTCATATAAGGGGAGATCTATAGCCTACCTGCTGAAATCTATACTTTCCACCCTCTGAACTTGAACAAGGACACAGTGACGTCATTAAGTCATGGGATAGTGTGCCTGTGCCAACATTGTTTACACGTAAGTAGAGGAACCCCTGTTATAAATGCTCTCACATCATCACCTTGTTTAATTGCCAGGTTGCCATAGTTACCTGGCAAGTTGGCACTCAACATTACCGACTACCGATCACAAGGATCTCCATATATGGAGCGGATCAACACGACATGATCGGCTGAATCTTCAGATGACTGACTACACATCTACGTGGGATGCGTACTATTAGACCCGCCATTAGACAGACATGCGGAAACAATGGTCGTCTGACATCAAGTACTCCATATAGGGTCATATGGAACGGAACCCTGCTGACCTCATCCCCTGGTTCTCTATATATGGAAATGACGGCACATCACTCTGACATCATCAGGATAACCTGAATAGTAGAAAAGAAGCCCTCTGCTTCCAAACCTCATATGCCAACAACAATAAGATCCCAGAATCTGCTGAAACCTTCATCCCCAGCATCACTCTACAAGACTCAGACCTCTTCAAGACTCTGCTTTCAAGACCTTTGACCTTCAGTAGAGTATCAGGATCAAGAACACCTCAACTCATACAAGCCCAGGTGCAGACATTTATAGCCTATTTAGAAACGTATAAGGTTTTATAAGCTATTTAGGTTAATGCTTATCCATAAAAGTACATGACAGACAAGTCAAAAAACGTATTTTTACCCAAAAATAATTTTAGCCATGAGAGAAGTGGGGGGATATTGCTCCCCACCCACTAGACCCGTGAATATAAGTCACCTAATTTGATTTAAAATGAAGTTACATCATTTTCAACAATGCTGCTTTGCTTATTGATATTAGCTTATTCTTTGGATTTGGATTAGGTCTACATTTATGAAACATGTGCCCCATGGGCACATAGACATACGAGCAGAAAATTATGCTAAGGTAAGGTTCCAAGTGTTTCACATGTATTATTCCATGTGTTAGGCCATGCAGGGGAGACACTGCAGCTCGATCTCATTGCAGAGATAGCCTACTTTCATATGATGCAGGTAGAGGCATCCAACTCAGCTCAGCAGTGTAGGCTACTACCAACTAACAGGAGGGAGGGATATTATAGAGGGGTTTTCCCACAAACAGCAGTTGTGTAAAGTAACTAAGTGCATTGTGATATTGATACTTTTACTCAAGTAAAAAATATGTCCACCGCACCAATGCACGTGTGGTGTGGGGTAGAGGGGTGCACCAAAACGTCATCCGTGTAGAGACCGCCCACTAGCCCAGCTGTGCTGTGTGTACGACGTCACGTGCCTACGCGTGTTAAAAGGGTGGGTGTGTCCATGGGTCATCGCAGCATCATCGCATGGGATTTTTAGCCCTATGATGGTAGCCCACATCTGTATTCATTATGTAGGCCTACCTTTACCCAAGCAAGCGTGTGTGCATTATAGATGCAACTCCGGCGGCAGAGGCAGTCATGCAAGGCACCAAGCCACCAAACTGAGTGTCTGTCTGTATAGATATTGCTATACCTTCGATATTGGCTTTCATGGAGCAAGTATACATATATAGTATAACCTACGCAAATTACAAGCTCACTAAAACCTCTCTGAGAACTGTACAGAACTGCAACGAGCATCCTCCTGAACACAGTGATGCTGTATCTTGAGTTATATGCACTGACTGTCTACTAAAATGATGGAGTATATGCCTAACTAAGTTAATGATGATGAATCATGATAAAATGTGTGTGTGTGTGTGTGTGTGTGTGT
>OOFJ01014401.1:0-10442 GCA_900323375.1 Benthosema glaciale | reverse complement strand
TGAACTGGAGTGAACTGCAAATTGCAGTCTACAATATTATTTGCCTGAAATATTTGTGCAAGAGTAAACCTCTTGGGGTCTTTGGAAATAAACATCAAATTGGTAAAGTGCCAAAAAATAAATGCATCTACGTTCAAAGAGGGGATATATATATATATATATATATATATATATATAATACACATACTATGCATGTTTGAATCCTTAGTGCTGCATCCATCCTACGACAACGCTCAAAAGGTACAGTGGTGGACGTATGTGTGGGTGTGGGTGTTTCTGTGGGGGTGTGCGCTATATTGCTGCTGCAGGGATTGTGGGATATAATCTTGATCTTGCTGAAGACGTGGTTTATTATATTTGCTTGTTTGCTTGTTGTATGTGCAATAACAAACTGCAAATCGTTTGAGAAATGACGTTTATTAAACCATACTGGAGTTTAGTTTTGTCTAGTTTTTTTTTTTGCCGATATCCAATATCCCAATATTGTCCAACTCCTCATTTCCGATAACGATATGAACCGATACCGATATTTATATTGTGATGCTCCGCTGGATACATTCATAAATGTAAGGTTTTCTAAATGAAAATAAGCATTTTTGAATAAGCATTCAGATTTGACTGAGGGACTCCAGCTTTTCGCCAGAGGAGAAAAACTAAATTTATTTATTTTCTTTATACAAAATGAGTTAATATCACAGACAGACTCTTCACATACTAGAGCATGTCTGAAATAAATATCAGAGTGTAAATTTGACATAAATATTTAACTTAAACGTGTGTTAGGTGTAATGTTATAGAGTCTACAGAAGTTAACCTTTCAAGCCTGTTTTCTCCACTCGCTGTTTTCTGCAACACATGAATTACTCTATAAGCCATGTGTCCAAAACTGGTGGCTCAAACTGAACAACCAATGTGTCAATTTGATTCCCTGGTTTCATATGACAAAAATAAAAAACAAATCCAATGGCAGTCCCTCTGTCAAATTTGGTCACATTTTTATCATATATTCGGGAGAAACTGTATTTTCCGATTTTTATGCAAATATTGGGATGCTGATTATTATATAGGAAATTCCTAGTTCTGTCTCTATAATGTGACCTTGTTGTGTTGGGGGTATTTGGTTGAATCTTTGTCCACAAACACAATGAATGCTGCACAACGGCGGTGTAAAAAGCTGCTGTTGTTTCACCTCTTCTGATGGCAATAGTGAAGTGTAACCATAACACTACGTTACTCCACTGGTTACTTCATTCCTGTTTACAATAATTAGCCTGGATCTGAAATAATGATGCTTTAGCTTTGTTGCCTGTGTTGTTAAAACTGTGTGTATGTGTGTGCGTGCGTGTGCGTGTGCGTGCGTGCGTTGTACTGTATATAAATTATATCTTTGGTTACATAGTTCCTGGACATTAAAGGAAGACTTACCCCATTTTCAACCTATCTTCCTCACTAATGGTCATTATAATACCATTTTTGTCTACCCTGTCTGCATCTCAGAGGAGAGCTGTGGACAGTTCAGAAACCTTCCTACCAGTAACATCATCAAAGGGGAATCCAATTTAACAGAAACCACAGGCTTTTCTATTCCTGGAAAGTTGGCGTGCTAAAATGATTTTAATGACTAACGTGTCACTCCATGGTAGGCGGGTTCCTGAAGTGTCCAAAGCTATAAGAGCACCGAAGTCTGACGTAGTGTACACATCCTACCCGGGTTGCGTTCTTTTCCCCTATTTTGAATTCCCACAGCCGTTTTTGTATATATATATTTTACGGTGTCAAATGAGATCTGTGTTGGAAAAGTGGTTAAATGGACTTGGATAACATTTGCGAGAAATCATAATTGTTACCAGAAACAGACTGTATCAAATATGAGTGACTGTCTGTCGTAAACGATGAACAGAGCCACTTCCCTGACAATATCGCAGAGACGGTTTGTTCATTTTTGGACCACGATGCTTATATGAGACGATTCTAAGATGACCCGATGATCTATTTCGACCTCACTCTGACCACCGGTCATTACGATGAATGACCGCAGTGGCGGTCATCGTTCGGTCTCATAGATCCATAGTTATAGACATAACGTACGTTATTCTCCCATCTCCATAGAGAAATGACTCCCGCGACCCAGGGGATGAATGAGTGACGTCAGGACTTCTGTGCTCAAATTCTGTACCGACAAAATTGAAATTGTAAAGGTGTTAACTGGTAGTACTAGTGCACAAACTTGGAATGACCATGTCCTATGTATTTTTTTAATTTTTATATATTTAAGTTAACTACGTTTGCTGACCGTATTACAAAAAGCCTGGGAAAGAAGAAGACACGTGAGATATCATTTTTGAAGATGTCTTATCCTTTTAGTTTTCCTTTTCATGCTGTCTGACGTTATAGCGCTACACTCGGAGAGGATGTCCATGCAGCCGTACAGCTGTATGTGCTACAAAAAACATGTGAAATGTGTATAAAATAACTTAGTAACATCAAATCATTTGTATATCACTCTTTTGTGTAAAATAATAAATCATGGATTGTATCTTTTACATCACATTTGAATTCTAGTGTTTATGTACTGTATGCTACTGTGAAGCAAGCAATAATAAGTAAAAAAAAAAGGTGTAAATAATTACCCCGGGTCTTAAACCAGAAGTTAGTGAAAGGTGCTGCTTTTATGTGCCGTGTTATGTAACAAAGATAGTTTTGATCCAAAACGCAATTTGGAAAAATAATCAGAGAGAAAAGGGGTTTAAAGATGGAGTGCCGTGATCTTTTTTTATTTCCACCCTAAAGCATGATCATCAGGTATAATTATTATATAAGGGGAACGCACGACTGGCACCCCCACCTAGAACCAGCCCTGGGTATCACTTTCATTGACGGACAGAACATTTCTGGTTTATCTCCTAGCAATGGAGATGCTGATCGCAGGTAACTGAGAGCGATCTCAAACTTAATTAATTTAAATAAATAAAAAAGACGTTAAAGAAGTCTTTGGCACTTCTTTTAATTAAAAAATAAAATAAAACGGAAGATGTCTTTGGCAGCCATTGAGTTGTGATTAAAGTGGCGTGTGTTTGCATGTTTGGAATTGTACAGCAGCTGAAATAAAAAATAGAATTAGTCCTGTGGGACGCATTGAGGTGGAGATGGGGGCAGGTGCATGCTTTTAGTCAGACAAACCATTTAACCTCCCAACGGCTGTAAAATGCATGTCTGACGGTGTCTGACCAATGCTATGTCTGACCAAAGTATGCCTCCCGGTGGGGGCCGCATGTGGACTCAGGGTCGCCAGAACGGAACCAGATCTGAATATAACGTGATGTTTAAAAATGTTGTGTTTGTGTGTTGAATGCAGCATTGATGTAGCATCCGTCTTCTGTGTTGTTGTTGTTGTTGTTGTTGTTGTTGTTGTGGCCAGAGGAGATTGGTATGGTTGTGGCGGCCATCTTGTCTGTGCCCTGCTGGCGCTCAGTGTCGATGTCTGGGCGGTCCGCGGCCTGAAGCGACACGCACAGTAGTGTTGATTTTGACAGCACATTTTGATTTAGTTTTAGTCATAGACTTTGAATAAAATTATGTTATGTATTAATCAATCTGGGAACCCATCGGCAAAAAAAGGAAAACAGCACCCTCTGCTGTTTGTTTCCTGAATTTGGGGGCAAGCCTCAATAGAATGCATGTAACAGGATGTAAGCCCGTTTGGCTCACCCTCAGCCCTCACTTCCTGTGGTGCGCCTGTGTTTTCAATTTCATTCCCACATTCTGAATGGCCTTGCTGACAGATTCGGTAGCGAAGCACAAAATCTGTTCTTGAGAGATTATGTTTAAATAGTCATCTTTTAGTCACCTGGTGCCAGTTGCCCCACCTCACACTAAGTTCAAACTTAGCCTGGTTATAGCTTAAATGGCTTTTAAGTCAAGGTCTTAAATGCATTACAGTATGCAAACAATGCATAGCCATTTCGTCAGTGAAAAAAAGGTAGTCGACAAAACAGTTTTTGACCCGCGGGCAGACTTGCGCTTCCATGAGCTTCCAAAGGACGCATAGCTGCTTGCCTTCTTCGGTGGTATTTGTGTTGAAGTGAATGTAAAATAAGCTCCTTTCCGGGCGGCACATTGCTGCGGAGGCAAGCGTTTCCTGGAAGCTTGCCTCCGCGGCATTGTGCCGCCCGGAAGGAGCTTATTTTACATTCACTTCAACACATATACCACCGAAGAAGGCAAGCAGCTCTGCGTCCTTTGGAATCTTATGGTCGCGTATTGTACTCACGCCCAATATCAGGTCAGATAGTAAATCTCTTACTGGTTTGTCGTCACGACATGCGCTCTTGAAGCAGCTGAGGCCCCCTTCTGGCCGGAGGAGTAATGGATTCACATCCTTCCCCTTATTAGCTCCTAAAAAAGAAAAAGAAAAGAAAAAAGAAAGAAAATCTCTGTCAATGGCATAATGTGTGGCATTAAAAAAAAATCTCAGTTCCACAGCAAATAACTGATCTACAAGCGGCCTACGTGGGCCGGCCCGAGGTGCCGCCTGTCCTTAGTAATTAACACACATTGTACACCCTACCCGACTCAAAAATGTAAAAAAAAACTTTGCAAAACAATATCATAGCGTACCTGTAAGGATGCTAATCATTGTTCCCATGCTAGTGTACCTGTGAGCATGCTAATCATTGTTCCCATGCTAACATACATGTGAGCATGCTAACCATTCTAACGTACCTATGAGCATGCTAATCATTGTTCCCATGCTAACGTACCTGTGAGGATTCTAATCATTCTTCCCATGCTAACGTACCTGTGAGCATGCTAATCATTGTTCCCATGGCAACAGTGGCTGTGAATCCCAGTGTGCTGAGATGGAGATATGACATGCAGTACCAGGTGTCAGCCAGCAGGGGCCTGCAGGCAGCACAGAGCAGAGCAACATGTCAGTGACTGCCAAGCAGTTTTCAGTGTCGCTCGGTCCCAGAAAAATAATAATGGGTCCCCATAACTGAAGAACTGATGGTTCAAGTTGTGGGTGCCATGGGTCAACAAAATAAGGTAAAAACACTGAAAAACACTGGCGGGAGCAAGGGGGTCCTTGGCCATGACGATGGACCCTCTGTTTTAGGTTGTATTCACTAACTAGTCCAGGGTTCATTAACATGTCCGTACTTATGTTAACAAATGTTTCCATGGCAAAGACTTGGTATTTACTACGACACAATGGCACATGGTAACAAGAACGCTCGCCCCTTTCTCATCTCGCCTCTAGATTTTTCCACCGACCTCTCGCTGACCGCTCGGTCCGGCTGTTCTTATATTCTTTATTTTGTTTTACTGAGAATAACGTCAGAAATAAGTTTAGGGTTAGGCATAGTTTTACTGAGGATAAGTTTAGGTCTAGGGTTAGGTTTAGGCATAGTTTTACTGAGGTTAAGGTTAGGAATAAGGTTAGGCTTAACCGTTTAAGCATAATTTACATTGATTACTTTAGGCCAGTTTCACCGGCTGTATGCCCGGGGCGACTTCGTAAAGGGGTATCTGGCATTCTGGCACTTTAGGGGTCCAACTAGTACTAATTTTTCTAAAATGTTTTATTTGCAAGGACCCCCTTAACTCTGAGAGTGTACAAATGGAGCCAAATGGACCCATACGTTTCCATTTGTACAATCTCAGAGTTACAGACCTACTCTGACTATAGTTACCTGGCTATAGAACAGTACAATTGGCAGCGGTCATGGCGTCATGGAGTAGCAGTAGAACCGCCAGTCAGTTGTGATGAAGTGTGTTTGGCACCGCGCTGTGTTTAAGGTGTACTGTATAGTTACCTGGCTGTAGAGTTGGCACCCGTCATGGCGTCGGCAGCGGTAGAATAGTCGGTCATGTTGAAGTGTGGTTGGCACCCTGCTGTGCTCAGTGCCAGCGGTCTGGAGCTGTGTGCCAGCGGCGGGTACAGCAGAGAACCCACCCGGGTCCAGAAAGCCAGGCCGATGCCTGCCAGCAAGCCCCCCGCCGCCCCCTGTGGACCGACATGAACACTGCACAGTCGTTCTTGTACTAAAGTTTATTGTTTTTTATTATTATTAAGGGACAAAGGCCAAAGCGACTTCTCGGTCCCCTATTGTATTGTATTTTTGTCTTCTTCTGCTCCTTCCGGCAAAAATAGGAGTTCTGGCTTAACCGTGCGGTCGTTTTTCTTGGCAATATGGTATAGAGGCCTATGCCAAATGGTGAGGATGGGAAGCCCACGACCATTGGCCAAAGGCGCTATAGCACTCAATTGAAAATGCAAACTTTAGGCATAGTGTATGCTCGGGGATCCACTGCTTACTGTATGTCTGAAAGCTGTCGGGGAATGATGACGCTGTTTTGGTGACGCTGTGGTGTGTGCGTCGCGTTGTTGTTGTGTGTGAAGCCACGTTGTGAGGAAGGCTTGTTAATAAACAGAGCTACTGGTGGCATTCCAACCTGATCACTCGAGTCATCTATGTTCATAATGAGTCTAAAACTAGTATATTCTTATAGCCGGATTAGCCGCTTCGGGTACTACAATAGCTCATGATCCGTTTGACCCTCAGCAATACAACTTTGATACACATATGCGTCCCCTCATGCCGAACAACTTTTGTGTTTCTGACTTTTGACCTCTGACCTTTAGATCATTTTGAACGATATGAAAAACTGTTCAAATCGATCTCCTTCCGGGATCTGTGACGCACAAAATGCACAAAAGATTGTACACGTGAACTTTACGGACAAAACAGATTCTGTTGCAAACCTATAGGGAATAAAATAACACGTGTTACTAAATGACTAAAGGTTCTTAGATTATGTATGATTCATGATGACTATTTTATATATGTTTTGATGTGTTACCATGTTTTTCTGTTCTTGCTTACTGTAAGTCTCTCTGGATTTAGAGCAACTGCTAAATGCCTAAATTGTAAATTGACAGGCATCTTGCATGTGTTGGTGGAACAAACCTTGGAGTTGGTCCATGGAGAGATGATCCCCAAAGTGAACAGGCCCAGCATGGGTCCTCCAAACATGCCATGGATGCTCAGAACGGCCTGGTCGCCAGTGTGGATTTTGACAGCAAATTTAGAGTTTAGTTTTAGTCATTTGAATAGTTTTCAATTAGTTTTGGCCTACTCCCATTTTAGACACCTGGATCACTTTACGTTTTAGTCTAGTTTTAGTCGACTAAATATCACAAGATTTTAGTTGACTAAATCTACAGTTGATTTAGTCGACTAAATGTATTTTGATGGTGTCATAATGGCTACTTTTACACGTGCTGTAAAAATAGACAATCTACAATCTCACAAGTCACACATTCGCACTGCGACACATTGTGAGTGGAGAGCGGAGAAGACTGGGTTGCTATGCTTGGGACGTTTGTGGCCGTAGTGGCTAGATCTGTCATCAAAGAATTATGATTCATATTTGTGAATATCTTAGTCTTAATGAAGTTGAGTCAACATGTTATGGAGGGGTAGCTAGCCCCTCCTATGTCCAGATTTGAGGGTTTGTGTAAACACAAACATTGAATGCCATTGACAACGAATGGCCAGCTTTGAGCGTTTTTCCCAATACAAACGTACCATTGATAATGAATGGCCAGCTTTGAGTGTTTTTCCCAACACAAACATTAAATGCCATTGATAATGAATGGCCAGCTTTGAGCTTTTTTCCCAACACAAACAGTAAATGCCATTGATAATGAATGGCCAGCTTTGAGGGTTTGTGTAAACACAAACATTGAAGCCGAAGGTGAGGATGCAAATTCTGATTTGGCCGGAATGACATACAAAAATGTTGATGTAGATGATAAGAGCGCTCGATCCTCACTTCACATTGTTTTTTAAAGAGTAACTCTACAATATATCAAATTATAATATCTAATTCCTCCAGCAACGCAGGTGTGCATTAATGACGGTAAAGCACACCCGCTCTTGTAATATTGCTTAAAGATGGAGTGCCATGATTTTTGTACTTTTTCTGTTTTGCATGTGTCTATGGAGTAACATTACTCTAATACACCCCCAGGTGTGGTTATAATATTCAAATATGTATTTCCTGTGTATTTTTGGTTTCTTCTTGAAAGCTGAAAGCCTTTGAGTCAAAAGGCCCAATCAGAATAACACAATTTTAGTGACATCACAATCCTAACCCCTCCCACAATATCATCCAAGAACAGCTGTGGGTGAGGCTTAAGTTCAGGTGGGTGGTGCTAAAGTGAAAACAATGCATACCTAATGAACTGGTGGGTGTGGCCAAATAAAAACCTAATTGTAACACTTTCTGTACACTTTTTTGAAAAAAATCTTCCTCCTAGTGTAATCCTAGTGATGATAATGTTTTAGGAGCGGAAAAAAATCACGGCACTGACTCCATCTTTCATTTTATTTCACAGGTGAACTTCAAATCATGTGATTGAATTCAATCGCCCACATTTTGATTTGGGAGATTTCCACCTGTCAGATAAATCAACTAGCATTGGGTTAAACCATCGGCACTGATGATTACCTGTATAAGGGCTCCCGTGTAGGAAGCAAGGACTGCCATCGAAGTGCAAGCTGCTCCAAACAGCACACCTGTTATAAGTACACTGTTATAATTACACTGTATGTTTCACATAGTAGTTTTTATCCAAACAGCATGCACACCTGTAATGCATTGTAAAGCATCTATGTGTTTGTCATGGTTTTGATCAACACTGCAGTTTTAACACTTCCAGTGGACCGAAATCTTTCTAAATAAAGGCGCTAGAGTGCCCAGCACATGAGGCAGATTTTACTCTGAAAAGCCCCGCCCTTCCATTATTCTCCAAAACAGGGAGGCATGTTCTATTTTTGGGGGGTAAATTCAATGAAACAAACAGCAGAGGGCGCTGCTCTATGTATTTATGAGGGGCGCTAGCCCCTGCTATATTCAGCTATTAGTGTAGATTTTCGTCTTACACAAACAAACATTAAATTCCCATTGACAATGAATAGAGCATTTATGTCATACGTGGACGACCAAATAAGTATTTTTGTCCTGCTCAAAGATTAAATTCCCATTGACGATGAATGGATTATGTAGCCTACGTCATATGTGGATGTTACATCATGTTGATGTATGATGGTAAGACGATGTACACACGGGTGTGTTTTTTTAATAATTTTTTTGCTGATGGGTTCCCAGATTGGTCAGGAAGTGTCTCAAGTTTTACATAAAACTGGTCCCCGCCACAGACCAATCAGAAGCTGCGGTTCGTTTTCTACTGTTTCTGCACAGTGATAAAAGACACACTGCTCCAGGTCTGATCATCAGGGGCACAGCTCCCGTTGCGTAAAAAAAAAAAGAAGCTCAACACAATCCAGGTGTAGTCAGTCGCAGGTGTGTGCATGAAACGAGTACACAAGCGGCAATTTCACAAATTTTGCGCTGTCGCTCAACAACTTCTCTGCGTGTAAAAAAAAAAATAATAATGCACACTCTCTCATTGAAAATGAACTACTAGTCGCGTCAGTCACTGGCGATGTGAAAAAGGCCTTAAAGGGATATTTCACTTTAAAAAAAAACTTTTGGTAATTTCATCGTCTACTCAGTCTTATGTGAACCCCCAGACGTTTTTTATGTTGCTTGATTCAATATTTAGATATTTGCGATTCATTTTACTGCCCCGCCCCCTTCCTATACAAACCCATTGTAGCTTCTAACTGCATTTTAACCATGATAGATTCATAGAAAACACATACCCAACCTTTTTTCTGGTGACTCATAGTGCCCTCCGAATACGTGAGGGGGCCATGGATTTTCATTTACTGTTTTCATTAATTTTTAAATATTGTTTTGGAAAATGTAGCAGCCTCGGCTGCGGCCTTGCTGAGACTAAAGAATAAAAGCAATATTTAAAAATAAATTAAAACAGTAAATGAAAATCCACGGCCCCCTCACGTATTCGGAGGACACCAGAAAAAAAGACAGGTGTTTTTGATGAATCTGTCATGGTTAAAATGGAGTTAGAAGCTACAATGGGTTTTTTTTAGGTTTTTTTAAAGTGAAATATCCCTTTGAGGCCGGGGCCGTATTTACAGATAGATTACGTGATGCCTCTTTAAGGCTGCGGAGTGCATATAGTTACAGAGGCCTTTGCTGATCCCGACACTGGCATCGGTGCGTGACAGGGTGGCGCAGCACGGCCGGACAAAGTCCTCGAAGGTGACGGTGGCCAGAGCGTTGATGCTGGCAGCCACTGGGCTGAGGAAGAGGAGGACACTCATGTTAAAGCTTATACCTCCATTCGTCTATAGTCACAGCAAAAAAGTCTCACTTTGAATAATGGGCTCTGATTGGTCCCTCACAAATTTGGGCTCAGGGAAATATAATTAAAATTGAGGATTGCCAGACCCAATCTACCCAGGGATTTTTTTCCTGTGGTAGATTGGGCTGGTTTCCAGGCTAAT
>OOFJ01014397.1:2106-12359 GCA_900323375.1 Benthosema glaciale | reverse complement strand
CTCCCAAGCCGCCCTTAGTTTTCTAGTATTTACATCAAACATTTTCATGCCAAGGACCCCCAAGTTGGCACTAACTAATTAGCCCACGGACCCCCATTTGAAAACATATGCCAGGGACTCCCACAAGAGCAGATTATTTTACGGCTCTAGCAGTGATTCTCAACCCATTTAATTTCAAGGACCCCAGTTTGACATGCATTAGTCTACGGACCTCCATTTAATGGCATCTCCATCTCTGATACCCCCGATTTATATTATAAAATCAATGTTATTAGTTACAGACCCAAAAGGGTCCATTTGGTTCCAAACTATCGTTTAGCTGGGGACCCCCCTGGAACCGCCTCAAGGACCCCTGGGGGTTCCCGGACCCCACTTTGGGAACCGCTGATTTACATAACTTGATTGTTTACCGTAGCAGATTCCTGTGACTTAAAACATAGTTTTCAAATGGGAAAGGAAACATTTCAAGCATGTAAGTAGAAAGTAAAAAATAAGTTAAAATGAACAGTAATGCAAAATGTACGCTATATTTTGGGGGCAAGTGGCCATGAGCTGAGGGCAAGTAGAACATGACCTGTACTTGCCCAACGGGCAAGTGCCTCTGAGACCTTAGTGTCAACCCCTGATTATGTTTAGATATGTTTAGCTGCCGCTGCACTTCCGCTTTGCTCGTTCTCCAGACTGTATGACTGAAGCGTTTGAATATTGCGAGAGGCAACAGTCTGGCAACGCGAGACTAGTTGCAGGTGAAATGACATGAAGGGAACAAAAAAAATCATATAATATCTGTGCATGTAACTTCCAAATAATGTTTTCTCGATTTGTTATCATTTGTTTAGTCTTGTTTTTCGGTTTGGATTTGTGAACATACTTTGTAATTCACCACTCTGGTTGGTTGGTGTGTAATAAAACGAGTGATGTTTTGTTATTGTTTTTTAGTGTTCTATTATATAAATATAATCTTCATAATTTGTTTCAGTTTGTTTCAATTTGTTTAATTTTGTTTTGGATTTATTTTTGTTTTCATTTTACTTTATTTTACAACTTATGGGAAATCAAATTTTAGAGCACTGCACCGCCACCTACCCTGCTTCTCCTAAGAAATTTAAATGACCATGAATTGTTTTTTAAAGGTTGAGGTAGTTGTTGTAGTTTGTTGTTCACTACAAATACAGAATCTCTGCCAGGAGATTCTCCTGTCGCCACAGACTATCAATATCAACTGGATATCTTAGCTCTGCCTGGAGTCTGGCGACAACTATTATTAGGATAATCGTTTTTGTGTGGAACAACTTATTATCAATTTAAAGTAAAAGATATCATGGAGCCTGGCTGTCAGAGACCACCCTGGGGTTCTGCTCTAACCCTGCTTTAACGAACTCATGCGAGCTGAATTCACTTTCCTTGATGTTTGAATGAAAACAGGTCCTCCGCGATGACATCACTCTTGATGTTCTAGTCTCAGGCCAAATTAGGAAGGGACTGTCATATCCAATAAAACCCACAGCTTACCCTCCTGTCTTGCAGACAGTGGTGTACTCAACCCCAGCACTTGAGTCAAAGCATAGGTAAGTAAGTATAAGGCCTTGCCAAGCCATGAGGCCCATATGGGCTCCTGTTTCTGTAGTGTGAGGCAGCTTCTTTTTTTTTCTTTTTTTTATCCCACGATTTTGCAACCCATTTTTTCACCCAGTGTCAATTATCTAATGTAATCCTGGGCGCTACACTTCCTCTACCAAACTGGGGGGTGGGGGGCAGCGGACTGACCTCATGCCTCCTTCTATGCATGAGGAGTCCAAGCTGCTTATTTTCACTGACAGGGGGGAAATTCCCCAGCCAGACGCAGCGGGAAGCAACACGTTATTCCGACCAGTTCCTTTCCCCTCCATCAGGCGCCCCGGCTGACCAGGGGGAGGTAGTTTAGAGACCAGGATTACTGCATGTTTTTTGTGAGGGTACCTACCCTAGGGGACACGGGGAGAACATGCAAACTCTGCACAGAAAGGCCCTTTCGCCCACCCCGCATCGGGTATGGGCACTGATGACATGGAGGAGGAAACATGCCGCCAGCCCAGCACCCACAGCGTCCCCAGCGGGAATCGAACCCAGGACCTTCTAGCTGTGAGGCGACAGCACTACCACTGTGCCACCGTGCCCTAGTGTGAGGCAGCTTGTCTAGGGGGTGTACTTTGTACATCAAGTGTGAGGCAGCTTGGTGTACAAAGTACACCCCCTAGACATGACGCTAGTATATATGCCCAATAATTACAAACCCTTCACCTGGGCCGGGGATCGAACCCCAGACTCCCAGTCTCAGGGCGGACACTCTGTCTGAACTCAAGGCCTGAGCTGGTCAAAGCATACTGTGTAGGTACTGTAGGTAGTCCTGGTCAAATCTTACTCAACTACAAGGGAAAGTTGCTCAGTCAAATTGGTAGTCGACTTCACTTAAAAGTGCTGGAGTACTTGCTTTTAAAATAATTTGTTTTTTTTGTTTTTTTACTTATGTATTACAAATGACAAATTACAAAATACAGTACTCAAGTAAATGTATTCAATGCAGTCCACCACTGCTTGCAGAGGTCATTACAGCTAATGAATAGGTTGGAACTAGTCAAGGCAAACAGCATGACAGCAAGATAAACTAAATTTATGAGCAGAAGGTCTAAATGAGCTGTCCTGACAGCCCAGGTGCGTCATTTTGTTAGGGCTACTGGGAAATGGGCCAGGCTCAAGGCAACGAAATGGTGATGGTCAGGTCAGTAAAGAAGTACGCTTAATACTTCATATATACGTCATATTCAAGGTATATTTGTTGAACATTTTTCTAGAAAATCTTAAATTTCTTATAGAAAATGTCAAAAAAGCATGTTCAGTACCATTTTGACAGAGCAATTACTATTATTCACATGCTGGTTGGTGTTAAGTAGTTTGTCCAAAAAGAAACCTGAGAATGTTTTTCTTTTTTCTCTTTTATTCACTTGTTCAGAAACAAGTATTCATTCCATGAGTTCAAAAATAAACAATCGAAACATACTGAGATTATGAAATGCACAAAACCAGAGTTAACATTTAGTTAAGTATGTAATTCTTAATTCATTATCAAAGTGCAAAATCATTTCCGTCAGGCTGAATTCATTTGGATAAAACTCGTACCATGCACAGCAAAATCATCACCGTTTAATTTATATATATATTTTTAAACTCAGATGCACAAAATGTAACCAAACGGTCCCACGTGGGTCTATATGGTTACATTTGTACATTCTCTGGGTTAAATGAACACTGAGGATTTTACAGTGTAGCCTACATAACCCAGTGTGAAATCAGGACAAGGAGACAGTTCATGCGATAGTGCATGAACAGCTGCTGTATGTCATATAAATGGCCAAGTTCAAGTTGGCAACAGTGTTACAGGTTAGGTCATGATTACTCGGAATTCCTGGCAGACACGAATTACGTAATGCATAGCCTGAAAACAATAATACAAAAAAAACAACACTCTGAACACATTTTAAAATGGCCTTGAAAGAATAATTATTGTTTTTTGGGAGTCTGAGAAATCGTGATTGCTTGGGTGCAGAAGCACCCCCTATTGCATAACTCACGTTGATTAGGATTGCATGGAGCCTGGCGCTTGAATCACATGAAGGGTTTCTTGATCCAAAATGAGATATCCGTAATTTGTGAATGAAAAATAAATAAAGAATAGAATATGGCACAAATTATTGTACTTATTGACATAAAATAAGTAAAAGAAAATAAATAAAAGATACAATAGGCTATGTCTGAACTGAAGTCCTCCGTTGACAAAATAATACAATAGTGGACAACGTAAGCCTTTTTCATTCGAAAACATTCTGAAACCACATAGAAATCATGTTTGTTTTTATCCCTCAATTTTTGTAACACATTCTTTTCACCCAGTGCCAATGCCTAAACTGTAATCCTGGGCGCTACTCTCCAAGCTAGGGAGAACCCTGAACTGCTCATGCTTCATTCAATGCGGAGGAGTGAGCTGGCCGCTTCTTATCACCTGACGGGGGGTGTTTTCCTGGAAGGACGTAGCGCGTGGAAGGAACAGGTTATTCAAACCAGTACCTTTCCCCTCCGTCAGGGGAGGCAGTATAGAGACCAGGATTACTGCATGCTTTTTTTGTGAGGGTACCTACCCTTGGGGGCAAGGGGACAACATGCCAACTCCACACAGGAAGGCCCTTTCCTCAACCCCACGAGGGGTGCTGATGACACAGAGGAGAGAACACGCCCCCCAGCGCCCCCGGCGGGAATGGAACCCGGGACCTTCTCGTTGGGGCTCTCACAAACAGAGAGCAAACAAGACAAACAACCCTTCACTGCAGTATACTGCAGGAAGTGTATACTCTACATGTCCTTGTAGCTTATATTGTCATAGATATCTTACTGCATCTGGAAGGTTTAATTAATTGGCGTGTCAACTTAGCCAGGTGGCTGTTATGGGGATACAGCAGGGTGTTTTTTTTGAGTGTTTTTGTTTGTTTGTTAGTTTTACATGCGCCAACACAAAAGCTGAACACCTGAGCATCCCAAAGAATATTCAATTAGTAATGCGAGTGTGATGGTAACTTAAGACATGCTTGGAGGACAGTATTTGTGAGTCTCGAGAAGATCCAGGAACGCCTTTTTCTTCTTCATCTGAACCATTAGTTTGATGCTCAGAACGAGTAGGACCCCCTGCAAGCAAACACATGCATTCAATAATGATAATAATAATTCTTATTGATATTTTCTTACAGATGTAAGGATCTGTATCTGTGCAACAATGAAATGCATACACATACCCAAAACATGGCACTTCCAAATTTGAACCCTGTCACGATTGAGAATGCACGTTTCACTGAAGCCAGGTAGATATGCAGGCAAGGCTGTAAGCAAAAGTTATGGGTGTTACTGTTAGTTGATGGGTATTAGGTAGAAATGAAGTTACAAATTAAGTTAACCACATCTCTGCTGTCTCACCCACCTCTTTTCTAGTACCATCAAAGCCATCCTTGTGTCTAGCACAAGATATAATTAGATAACACTTTCTGTCCATAGGCATTACAATACTGAAATTATAGCTATAAGACTAACAAAACAATCACAACCCATTATAAAGCATTTTATAATGCCATAGCTCAACTATCATAATACTTCATAACTGCTGGTCTGGTCAGGGAAAAAATAGCCATTCTACAAGCTCACAGGCCATTACATCACAATGCGTTGTGAGCTTGAAGATTGGCTATTTTTAAACATTTTAGAAACCCTTTCAATCTTTGAAAACCTTTCAATCTTGAATTGGTTGAAAGTGGTTAACTATCACTAAAACCAAAAAAAAATTTTTCAATAAAATATTTCAATAAAATATGTTTGTCTTACCTCTTGATAAACAAACTCATTCTTACTCCTTGATGTGCCAACAGTGGCATTTCCCTGAAGTCTCACCTGAGGATGAAGAATTTAAATGGCATTGTTCACACAGAGAAAATTGCTCTTATAGGGATTCACTGTACGGTACTGTAGATTTTAGACACATAGAGAAATACACAATCAAAACATGGCAAGACGCTACATGGCAGAGCATCTATTGGTCTGTTCAGTTCATATTTATAAAGGTAAATTTACCATGCCAAAAGTGCCATATCATTCAAAAGTGTATTTCCTGATGAAACAAGCAAGGAATGACTACAGAAGTAAGACGGTTCTGCTATCAGAAATGTTAAATGAGTTCTAATGGCATGGAACAAAGCAAAAAAGTTAACTCAGGCTCTTGAAGCGCAAATGTGCACGATACTTACGCAATTCCTTCCTGGGTGCTCACACACACAGGAAGCTGGAATGGACGAGCCCCAGTCTGCGTAGCCTTCCACTAGACCACAGCACTTGTACTGTGACCACGCACGCACGCACGCACACACACACACACACACACACACACACACACACACACACACACACACACACACACACACACACAAAAGATCATGTACCCTCAAGTTAAAAACAGATGGCAATTAACACGTACATTACATTTTAGTATGTGGGTTAATCGGGACAGTGACGGGTACAATAGTGATACTGATTGAATGGCATCAGACATGAGATGATTTCACATGTACAGAAATGATGCTGAATACATATAATATGCTCTTGTCTATAGGGGAGATATTATATAGGCTTATGAGCTTCAGACAGTACACATTCTCAATGGAAGAGTAGCCTACCTCCAACCACTGCAGGTGTGCTTGTTCGTTATATTGTATTAACATAATCTACCATACCAATGTTTTACTCGTGAAAATAGTTCTGTGCTTACATATAGTTGGATGCCATCCATTAAGGTGCGGTTGTTTTTGCTGGCTCCACTCAGAGGCATCATGGACAAGAATGATGCTTCCCTGTTCACCACCTCCTTCTGTTTCAAATGAGTTACAACAAGTGGACATCACTCAGTTACAAATGTATAAATGAACACTGAGGATTTTACTGTGTACAAATCTTTTTAAATAAGTTTTATTGTTGTAGGAATACATACTTCACATAGGCCTATGGTGGATTGTGATATACATAATGATCATAGTTTTGTATAGAACTTAGAAGAATTGATGGTGAACATGAACGCACCTCATAAACAGGTTGGTACTTTATCGCTGTGTTCACGATCATCATTTGACTGGCTGCCGCCATCCCAATTGCAAACTAGTAAGCAGGCACAGACACACGCACGCACGCACGCACGCACAAAGATCAAAAAGTCAATACAGTTACAGATGCTTTTAATTCATAGTATAACTTTGTAAGGCCATTAACCTTGCATGCAGACACTCGCGCACGCATGCATGCAGACACGCACACGCACACACGCACACACGCACGCACACACACACACACACACACACACACACACACACACGCACACACACACCAGATCTTACCACAATCAAGCACCATCTATTCTCCTTCAGGGCTCCACACACTCCGATGAAAGAGAGAATGAGACAGGCTGAGCCAAGGATGTAGAGCTTCACCACACCAGACAAACCAAACTCCTCCAGCTGAGAGGGAAAATAAGTACAGTCTGGTTGGTTGTTTGTCAGTGGTTATCAAATATTTTTCATGTCAAGGAACCCCAAATTAATTTGCATTTGGCCACACAGACCCCCATCTGAAAATATTTTGTGCCAAGGAAAGGACACCCATACAATATTTGTGTTGTTAAAATGTTTCAAGAAAATATTCAAAGAAGAATAGATATATTCTTCTTTTTTTATTAGTAGTATAGCAGTCGTGAACTTGTAGCTAATGTTTATAAAGTAGTTGATTATGTTAATGGCACCTTCGTCCTTCTATGTCCAGGTTAGAGAGGAGAGCAAACAGAGACGAAAAGTGAACAGAACATGAACAACCTTTATTCCCTAAACACACAAAGTTATTGGAACGATCCAGTCTTACTTTGTCGTTATCAGAGAGGTGTCGGTGGGCTGCTACTGTTATCGCCAGCAGGATGAAGCTCAAGGCCTTAGGGAAACAAAAAGGCAAATTGTTCCTTTTCAAAGTCATATCAACATGAAGTGATTGTAATCTTATATTTGGCTCAACCAGTCACAATTTGCACCTGCACGAGTCCACCACGCACCACCATCTCCAAGTATTAATTTAGAAGATGTCGTTTTGTTTGTCTATTTCTTTTTCTTTCTTTTTTTTCTTTTTTTTTCTTTTTAGCTCTGTGTGTTTTTTGGTTCTTTTTATCTTTTTGTTTTGTGTTGTGATTTGTAAAAAAGGAATAACATTTTTGAAAAAATAAAAAATAAATAGGCTACTCATTATGCAGAATGTACCATTTCACAAGTATTCAAGTGTAAAAATGTATTAAAAAATATTTTGAAAATAGCCAAAATGTAGAGGTGACTGGGCTGAAATGCATGTTTTACAAAGTAACTAGTAACTAAGGTTTTCAAATAATTGTAGTGGAGTCAATATTTGATGTAGTGGAGTAGAAGTAAAAGTAAAAAAAATGGAAATACTCCAGTAAGGTACAAATAAATTCCTCAAAATTGTACTTAAGTACAGGATTTGAGTAAATGTACACCAGGGGTTCCCAACCTTTGTATTATAGTAGGCCACTGAAATCTCCACATGCAACCCAGATTCGGCTGAAACAAGGGGTTAAATTCCTTTCGTTCATATGCCACTAAAATGTAGAACCTACCAAGTTACAGCCATGAGAAATGTGCTTTTATCATAGCAGATTTTGTATTGACCTGTAGGCTACTTTTTTGAAATGTACCCATTCTACAAACTGTTAATACATTTTCAATCAATCAATCAATCAATCAATCAATCAATCAATCAATCAATCAATCAATCAATCAATCAATCAATCAATCAATCAATCAATCAATCAATCAATCAATCAATCAATCAATCGAACAGTTAAGCAAACTGCTTACACCCACCCAAGACCAAGCAAGCATCATTCAATTTGAAAAGCTCCTTTTATAAATTAAGCAGGTTATGTAAATTGTTGTTTTCTTTATACAAGAAGAAATGGGTTAACAGACCATCATTTGTCAAAATAAAAATAAAAATCACACCTGTGTGAAGTGAGCGGTGCAACTGTACCATGTGGGGGTCCCCGGGGTGTCCCTGCAACATCCATCCCCCCAGGAACACGCCCAGGGGAGCAAACCACCCCGCGTTCGAAACCATCGATAAATGACAGAGTTAGCGTGTAGGGGTCCCTGTGGTGTCCCCAGGGGGTCCCCAGAACATCTAGACCCACAGTAACGCGGTCAGGGAGCCAGCCCGCTTACGGTGTGCCTTCCCACGTCCGAAACGGTCGAGAAATTGCAGAGTTACGGTACTTTAGGTGTTCCTGGGGGGTCCCTGGGGGGTCCCCGGGAATGTCCAGAGTTCCAGACCCCCAGGAACACACCCAGGGGGCCGGCTGGGTTAGGCCGGGTGAGCCTGCCCGTGTCTTAAACTGTCTGAAATGAATGAGTTGCAGTGTTGCATATTTTGGTACTTCTACATACACGGACGGAGACATACACGGACGGAGACATACATTCCTACTTAATGGAGCGGTTCGGCACCGCTCAAAAAGTAAAGAAAAAAAGATCAGCATCGCCATCTACTGGTAAGCCTGCTTTAGTACATTTAAAACGGAACAGAATCAAAGCAAAGCCTGGAAATATTCTGTATTCCGAATCCTAGCATATAATAATAACAATAACAACACGGTAATGCTATGGATGGGGAATAACAGAGGGTTGAACACTTGAACTCCCATCCCTGTAGTTGAATAACTTGACTTGCATTGGCTGAATGGACTAAAGTCACTAAATTAACCATCACATATAAGGCTATAGTGTATTGTTTAATTTTCAATCATATAAAATGAGAAGCACATTATCAGGTTATTCATCTATGCTGCAAGTGCAAATTATACCTATTTTCATGTAGCCTGTTTACCTTGTAGACGGCAGTATGGAAACGTATAGGCTTGGCTATAACACACATCGAATAATGTCATAATCATATACCTTATACCTTATCGTTTATCAATGTATTTTTTGTGTATAGGCACTATTAAATGCTCAAATAGAGAAACTCATTACAAATTATAGTCTATAACTATAATTAAAGGTGTCCAAATGGCATTATTCCCCCATTATCAAAGAGATGTCCGTCAGATAGCTGGCCTCCTGGTAAAGGCTGGTACTGAATTTATTTATAGCATCCATTCCTACTACTCACCATATTCACGCCATTGAAAAAGATGAACGGCCGTTTCAGGCTCGTTTTGTCCGCCACCACTATAACGGTTGTCGGCTGATGCATGATCATGATTGATGCCCCGAAATAGCCGCGTGGGCCACTATGAATTATTATTATTCTTTTAAAGCAATAATTTAAGCATCACTCTCAAGACAGATTCAGCAGCCAGCAAATTCAATGGGGAAAAAAAAGCTTCCTTTTTGCCGAGATTTCTGTTGACCAAACCGTAGGGCCAGTCAGGGAATTATTATTATTATTATTATTATTATTATTATTATTATTATTATTATTATTATTATTATTATTATTATTATTATTTATTTTGATATCATGTTTCGTTTTTTCCTCTTTCTTTCTTTCTTTCTTTCTTTCTTTCTTTCTTTCTTTCTTTCTTTCTTTCTTTCTTTCTTTCTTTCTTTCTTTCTTTAAAAAAAAATCGTCACGTGACGCGG
>OOFJ01014392.1:0-30425 GCA_900323375.1 Benthosema glaciale | reverse complement strand
TTTTGTTTTTTTGTGTAGTTACCTTGCCGTGATGTAATTCCAAATGTGGACCCGGAATGAGAAAGAAATGTTCCAGTGATTAGAAAGAATTAGTTCAAAATATGCTCCTCATTGACTTGCATTGCACACTAAAACGGCTCTCAAAGTCACTCTTTTAATATGTAACGAAACACAAACAAAGTTGATTCAGACACTATAGAGCATCACCATAACTCATGCAGCTTTTGTTTTTCATAAAATTGTTACCTTCCTGTTGATTTTACAATTTGCAGATTGGTTTTGGGGTGAAATCAACCCTCAACGCCTTCTTACAGATATAGTCAGGGTTTTCTTTCTCTAATAAAATGGACAAATCAACAGGAAGGTAAGATTTTTATGAAAAACAAAAGCTGCATGAGTTATGGTGATGCTCTATAGTGTCTGAATCAACTTTGTGTTTCGTTACGTACAAAAAGAGTGACTGTCGTTTTAGTGTGCAATGCAAGTCAATTAGGAGCACATTTTGAACTAATTCTTTCTAATCACTGGAACATTTATTTTTAATTTCTGGTCCACATTTGGAACTACATCACGGCAAGGTAACTACACAAAAAAAACTCACAAAAAGTGATCTTGCCCTTTAAGACATGCGAATCCCTTGACTCCTTCAAAACCGCTCTCAAAGGGCACCTACGGACGGCTGCAATTCGAAACTGGCCTCTGTAAAATATGATTTCCCCCACCCATACCCCTTTCCCCTCATTGTATATTTCTCTTTTACCTCCACCATGAGTTCCTGTTTTTTGGCTATATAGTAGTGTATATTTGTATCTCTCTAAATGTTATGATGAATTGAACATGGTGGACCCTATTGTAATGCTTTATGGTGTTGTCCACAGTTAACAGTTTCGTTTTGAGTTGTGCTTGATATGTACTGTAATTCTCCATCCAAACTGTTAATAAACTCTTCAATCAATCAATCAATCGTAAAGTCCATTCTTATAAACAATTAAACGTGTGCAGACAGGCAGTCAGACAGACAACAAGGCGTCACATGTATAAAGGAGTAAGGACCACAGTCTATGGTAAGGACACAGCTTGGCGACCAGCCGGACCACAGAACAGAGTATGCACTGTGCTGTGCAGCACTATATGCAGTATGCACTAGTATGACTGAAGTTCTCTGGAACATGGTGACTCCCTCCCTGGATGAATATATAGTGCCATCTTCTGGAAAACATAAGTATAGGTCGAAAACACTTCTGTCCGTTTGCTGCTTCTCAGCGGCAGCCTGCAGTGTAGTCTGACTCTGACTAGTAACCCAGACTAAATTTCCTTGCGTATTCCTCAGAGATCTAGTTCAGGAGTGATTTCACCCAACACCTAAATTATCCCACTGTCGTGTGGATATTTTGCCACCGGCAGATTCGCGTCTGGCCACGTGCGAGTGACTCGAGTGAGCTGAGCCAGCAAGGAATAGAAATGTGTAGGCATATTATAGGTCTAAATGGGCCTAATATCGTGTGCCGTTGATTGATTGATTGATTGATTGAAATTTGTATTAACAGCTTGGAGAATTACAGTACATTTCAGGTACAATTGCAGTACATTTCAAGTACAACTCAATACAAGACTGAAAACTGTGAGTGGGATGACACTATAAAGCATTTCTACTTGTTTACAATAGGCCCCACCATGTTCATTTCATCAAGACAGAGACGTACATTCACTTCTGTGTAGCCAAAAGCAGGAAATCATAGTGGAGGTAAAAGAAAAATATACAAGGGGTATGTATTGAGTTGTACTTGTACTGTAGTGTACTTGTACTGATTGATTGATTGATTGATTGATTGATTGATTGATTGATTGACATTTGTATTAACAGCTACAATAGGGCCCACCATGTTCAAGTAGTGTAATTGATTGAGCAAACTGTTAATACATATTTCAATCAATCAATCGATCAGACAGACAGACAGACGTGTGGTCAGGTAGGCATAACTTCACACATCACATTTTATCCAAGTTATATTATATTACTCAATGGGATTGCTATACCATGTGGAAACTTTGAAACGACTATAAATATATATATAAAAATATATATATACATACTATTTACTGATCATAAAATGCTTTAGTTATGTTGTACTGTAGATGCGTTTTAGTGCCAAGAGTGTTGTTTTTTCCTTGTGGACTAAATGTATTAATCGCTTTCCCCAGGGCACAAATTACTCCAAAATAATACACAGTAGGCCTAGTAGTACATAGGTTGTTGTTCATTCTAGGCTGTTCTTATAATGAGCGTGGATGTTCCCTGCTGGTCATCTTCGCTGCTGTGCATTTGAAGGGATTAGACCGGTCAGGGGATTAGACAGATGTAAACCTCAAATCGAGATCCAATCTCGGAGCTCACAGTTGGCACCACATCGGTGCTGGACAGAGAGGGAAGGTCATCATGGGATTATAAAGCACAAGCAGTTCCACGAAGGTGTCACTCGCATAATTGAAAAAACAGATAAACAAACTATCAACACGTTGGGGTGCGACGCGTTCTCAGTTTGTAGATCTGTTATTGTTGTACGAGCCACGCCTACCAGTGCCTGCGCCACTTTGCCATTGGTTCCCTTTTTTACGCGCAGGTATTTTCGTCCAATAAGAACCATTGACAGACGGGACCTGTGAGAACCAAACCTATGAACCAGCAGCGCAGTCGTCCAGTCAGTCACCACCAGGCTGCTCTGACTGACAGCAAGAAGAGCTTTTCTATTCAAAGAATTCACCGACTTGTGATCCTCTCAACACGGAAAGGTGCGTGTCCAACTGTCCATGCATGATGTCGATACAAATATGATAAACTTTTTTTAAAATCATATTCCCTTAGACCTACATTGGATGGAGAACTATAGTCTCTAGACTCTAGCCTACTTTAATAGTTATATTGCCTGACAACTCATCCATGCAGACATGTACAGTATCATATCATGTAGTCAGAATAATGAATTTAGAGCTCTGAACTTTCGCTGTGCACAGCACAGACTGCCACAGAGCCTTCTATGAAAGTGCCTACAGCCTCCTGTTGCTTAAATTGTGTATGTGCAGTCTTCAGGAATGTCAGGTTTTCCAAGTAAAAGTTATGGGAACGTCTTATATTACCTCTCGTGTAATAAGTTAATGAGTTGATCATAACTGGTCTTCAGTGGTCTACTACTCAACTGGTGATGCATTTTTCTTGTGTTGTAACATGTAAACTACCACAAGCTTTTTTTTTTCTTTTTTTTTGCAATAGCCTATAATGAGGATTTAAGATTGTATTAACAATGGCTTTACTTTAATGATAGGTCTATTGTATGCTTGAAATCTGACCTATGAAAAAACAAGGAGTCTGCCAAGAAAGAGCTATCATGACCTGATAGGCTAGAGGACATTCTTTTTGGCACTGTCCTGGCCCTGCATAATTGTCCTTGCCTCAAGGTGCTTTTTCCCCACATCTTTCCACCTGTCTAGTTAATTTCCAATCAATCGCCAGGAAACAAATTAGTTGCTAATTTGCAGAATGGATTAACAGTTGTAAATTGTCACATAACACCTAGTAGCCTATAACAGTAGCCTAATCTCTACATATAGAGAGATTGTAAGGCTTGGCTTCTGATGTGGGTAATAATGTAACTCAGGCAAGATTGCTTGGAGTTCAGGCAGAAGACTTTGCTCCTTGTTTTCGGTCTGTCTTTAGTGTCCAGTGTCCACACACTGCACGTTGTCAGCTATCCTTCACCCAGCTGGATTAACTAATAGATTAAAATACTATAAACGTTAACATGCTCTCTGACTCTGACGCAGGCTGGTGTTGACAGGAAACCCTGACTTAACATGACAACAGATTATTTCAGATGTATGGGTATAAACAGAGTCAGGGTTTAGTGTGTATTCAATATACAAAACGACATGTGCTAGGTCTCCAGTCAACCATGAAAGGCCATTGGAATGTCATGAGGGGGCGTGTTTGCAGTGAGAAGAGAGCATGTATTTTTTCTTTTGACATGTTGAAAATTGCCCTACCCACCAGTTGTGGTCATATTAGAGTCTAGAGGTCATTAAATGAGTTACTAGTCTAGAGTTACTAGCCTGTCAAACCTCTCCATATTGAGAAACAGTCTTTGAAATGTAACATTGTTTTATTTTCCTCCAAGAGAAATACTGGCATTTAGTTACCCTGTAGCCTACCTGTGTCATAACAAGGGCAAGTCACAAGCTGTAGCCTACTACACTGCAGAGAAAGGGAAAAACCTTTTGTTTTGGTTTGCTATAGTTGTGCATATTTGCAGTTTCACTTTCAGTTTACCAAAAGAAGAAATAATGTAAAGGCCCCAGCAATTGCGTCATTGTGTCTTTTAATATAACTCAATGATTGTGTGTGAAACAAGATGTTGATAGACCTACTCACTTCCTAAAACTACAGTTTTCAGTATTTTGCCCATTGAACTTCATATCAAATCAAGTAAAAATGTAAAAACTGTCTTGGGTGTGATGCACACAAAAGCCGGAGTAGATGTTAAATTTAAATGACCCCAGAAGTGTTTTAAAGTGGAATACCATAAAAGTTATAGTGCCCAGACAGTATTCCTGTGATCCAAGATGAATGATATTAGATCAAAATGTCAGCTGTTCCCAGATAATATTCTGTGATCTAATAATACTTATTAAATTAGAACAAACTGCCAGTCACTGAAACTTTCAGATGCTCCGGAAGTCCGGATAGAGTGTTTTTCTAAGGTTCTTAACTTTACTATTTAAACAATAATCAGAAGATATGTAAGTGGACTGCTTGCTGTCCTGAAAACCTATAGCCTACCATATTATACTATTAAAGGGGGCGTATGCAGTGCACAGCGTATATGCACATGCAGTTGTAATGACGTTTTGCTTTGTATCCTCACTTCTGTCTCATATTTCAGATGTCTGGGTATGCCAGAGATAAACTATACAATGGCTACTTGCGGAAGAAGATGGGGTGTATTGCCTCCACGGTGAAAGTGAGACAGATCATCCCTCACCTGCCATGCTTGACCAGCCACGACAGAGTGAGTTCAACCACATGAACACTAATGCCCCTGGCATGACCTTGACTCCTAATAGGTAAACATTTGGCAAAAAGAAACAAACATTCAGCTAAAATAGCAGATTTACAAGCAACGCATAGTGAGCTTGTCGATCGGCTAGTTTCACTATTTGACGTACAACATAGTAGGGTTAAGTTGTTGAAGCTGAGGTTGAAAGGATGCAAGTAGAAGTAGTGTTACTGTGGGTTAAATTTACTCAAGTCAGAGTACAGAAGAGAAAATAACTAGTAAGTAACTACTACTAAATGTGTAATATAATTGTAAATTTTGCATTTAAATTGTAGGTGTTTAATTGCCATTCTGAACAAGAGCATCTTAGTGCAACTCCATGGCAAGCTTCGTTACCATAGATAACCTTAAGTAACCAACTGTAATAAGTGCCAACTAGTAGCAAGTCATGTTTGAGGATCAGTGATCCTCCTGATCACAGAGAAACATTAGTTCAGAACAGTGGGTTGCACTTTGTGCACATCCAGTTTGTCGTATAATCAGATTTTTTTTTAATGTCAATTAAGATGTGACTTGAGGAGAGATATGGGGGTGCATGGGTGTAGTCCAATTAATTAGCCTGATAATTTGATGGGTTGTCCATGTTTGTTTGAGCAAATACAGTGTAATTTATGGGGCAGGCAGATAATGTATGTAAATGCCACCAATTACAGTGATATCTGTAATAATGGTCAACTAAAAGAACAACAACTGAAACTACTGTGACAAACACACATGCAAAGTACTTAGATAATCGAGTCATTTAACCAGAATTCTAAATAAATAAATATACACCCATTAACATTACTTGTGATATAGTAATGATATGTTCTGTTTACTGTATGTTGCCTGTGACTTTGAAATACTTGGATGTGTATCATTGTGTTTGAGTGGATGGTAACAGAAGTTTGATCCTGTTTATAAAGGTTTACATCTGTTTTAAGTTTTTAGTCTTCACAAAGACTGATGCATGTTTTTGTTGCATGTCCTCTATTACCTTTAGGAACAAATAGAGGCAAAAAGAGAAACCAGTGGAAATTATAATGCCATGCAGCTTCTTCTTGCCTGTCTGAGGGTGAGAGACAAGTGGCCCGAGGAGTTTATCTCGGCGCTGGAAGCATGTGGACACACTACTATGGCCGCAGAGATGAGACAGGAATATGACTCACTGAGAGACCAAGGCAGTAAGCAGATCCTTGTGTTTGTGTGGAGATTTGGATTATTGTGTACTTTCTTTGTTGATGCTGTAATTGGACTACCCTTTTTACTTGTGTGCATTGAGGCACAGACTGGTTTGTTGTTCAAGGCCAGTTTGAAATCACAGCATTAAAGTATACCTTTGCCATTAACAGTTTAGAGCTTTCTATAAAGTATATCTTGTCTTCAACAGTTTACTATTTCCCCATTTCTGTTTTTACCTGTGTATCACCTCCTGATGAGTATAGGGAATATAAAATGAATAGTATTCTTCAAGTCCCTTTTTAATCTACATAAGTTATGTTTTTTTACGGTATAACTGTGAAGAGTAACTTTGACATTTCCTTATCTCCTTTGCTCTAGATCCCAACCCACCCGCTCCTGCAGCACATGTTGTCACAGCACATGTCCATCCACCACCACCATCACCATCTGCCAACCAATCAGTGTCCATTCCAGAGTGTGTTGACAACAATCAAGCGGCTGTAGTGCCCCCACCTCTGGCTCCTCCAGAGTCACAGTCAGAGACACCACCAAGCCTGGCCGCTGAAGCTTCAGCCAAGACTGCATCCTCAGATCCTGCTCCCAGGTCACCTCTTGCTTCTCCTGAAACGACCACCACTACTTTGTTATCACCACCACCTGAGCCAGAGGAAAATTCGGATGTAGATGTAGACCTTCAGGGTTCAGTTTCTGATGAAGGAATTGATGGTGAGGTAACCTCTGACCCAGAACCTACTGTCGAAGTCCATGCAGTTACTGCTACATTAGCAACCCCAGAGGTCAGCCCACCACAGAGTCCTCCTCCTCCTCAGACAGACTTAGATGAGACAGATGAGCTTGCTGTAGAGGTGACCCCTGAAAATGGTGTTGATGAGACTCCTGTTGAAGACACCCCTGACCCTGAGCCTCCTGTTGAGGTGACTCCTCACACCAAGCCTTCTATTGAAGAGACCCCTGAGCCTCCTGTTGAAGAGACCCCTGAACCTCCTGTTGATGAAACACCTGTTGAAGACACCCCTGACCCTGAGCCTCCTGTTGAGGTGACTCCTCACACCGGGCCTTCTGTTGAAGAGACCCCTGAGCCTCCTGTTGAGGTGACTCCTCACACCGGGCCTTCTGTTGAAGAGACCCCTGAGCCTCCTGTTGAAGAGACCCCTGAACCTCCTGTTGATGAAACACCTGTTGAAGATACCCCTGGCCCTGAGCCTCCTGTTGATGAGACACCTGACACCGAGCATTCTGTTGAAGAGACCCCTGAACTTCCTGTTGATGAGACTTCTGTTGAAGAGTCCCAGGACCCTGAGCCTCCTGTTGATGAGACTACTGATACCGAGCCTTCTGTTGAAGAGACCCTCGAACCAAAGGCTCCCATTGAGGTAACCCTTGAAACTCCTGTTGAGGAGACCCCTGACACAGAACCTCCTGTTGAGGAGACCCCTGAACCAGAACTTCCTGTTGAGGAGACCCCTGACGCTGAGCCTCCTGTTGAAAAGGCCCATGAAACAGAGGCTCCTGTTGAAGAGATCCTTGAACCAAAGGCCCCTGTTGACGTGATCCCTGGCCCTCCTGTTGAGGAGACTCCTGACCCGGAACCTATTATTGAAGAGACCCTGGAACCAGAACCTCTTGTTGAGGTCCATGCAGTTGCTGCTACATTACAGCCTGATCGCGTCCAATCAGCAGCCCTAGAGGTCAGCCCACCAAAGAGTCCTTCTCAGACAGACTTAGATGAGACAGATGCACATGCACATATAATGACACCAGAAAAATGTCTGGTTCAAGACACCACCGCGCCAGAGGGCAAAGGGGCTCCCACTGTTCTGGAGCCCAAAGAACACTCTGCCCCCATTGCAGTACAGGTAAATATAATAGACATAATAATAATAATAATAATAATAGTTGCATGACATGCCACTAAAGCATGAATCAGGCTTGAGGGTTCAGTTACATTGAACTTTGATTCTGCCAATATGGCGGATTCTGCTATATTTTTGCCAATTCTTTTTTCAGTGGGAACAGAGAGTTTTTAATGAGGAAATCTGCAAAAACCATTCCATTCCCAAAAAGCAGGGACAGAAAGAATCCACCACATAGGCAGAATCAAAGTTTGGTGTGACTGCATCCTTACTCATGCATCAGAAAGATTTATTTTAAAGACATTAGTGTTTATCTTATCATTTATCATATTTCTTAAAGTTTAATTATAAAATGGGCGTTCAACAGTGTTATTGAGCATGAAGGTGCTCATTAACACTGAGCATCTTGTATTTATGACTTGTCATTTATGACAAGTCATAAATGGCTGTGTCAAGAATACAAAATTTCACATTTCAATCAATTATATATGATTTGTCCTTATCTGTTCGAATATATGAACACTGAATTATGTACAGTGTGGGTAATGCGATTTAATAGATCATATTATTGATGTATGTATTTTGAGGTGTACTCAGTCTGGGGCTGGGGAAGGAAGTTGTTAAGAGATGAGCTTGGGAAGTTGGAATGGGCCCCCCCAAGTGGTCTGCAGAGCATTTCCTGGGGGGCCTGGGTGTTCCTCGGACTCAGACGTCTCTCTTTGTCACACACACACACATACACACAAACACCCGTCCCTATTGTTGCCATAGAGAGAAATGTTATGTTATTTGTCCAACCCTGCTCGTGTGGTCTGACACACCCAGTGGATGTCACACGTGCACAAATGTTTGATAACAGGATGCAATCAAACCAGAAGAGAAACAACTAGAAAAAGTGCCCCTCTGGGCACAGGTCTTCACCAGGCCAGGTCAGGTTGTGGCCTCCAGGTGGCGCTATATGTGCGGCCAATGTGAAAAGGGTGCCATTTCTTCTTACACCTTTGATGGCAATTGGATGATTTGAGGCATTTTGTTTCAAAAATGTGTTTTGCAAAATTCTACCCGTTGGTGGCGCTATAACAGGAAATTGCATGAAAGATTTCACGTAAATTGCATGCTGCGTTAATGATTTTAGTTTTTTTGTTCAAAACGGGCCAATCCTGCAAACTTTGAAAGACAATATATTCACGGAATATGAAATATCGTACAGATCCGTCTTGAGCACATGACTATAAAGATACTGTGTAGCTATTCACTGGATTTTTGGACCAAATCTGGAGGAAAATCTGGAGGATCAAAAAATGTGTTTTACAAAAGTCGGCCTCCTGGTGGCGCTATAAAAGGCAGATGTGAAAAATGCAGGTCAAAGGCTTGTCCTTGGCCTCTAGGAAGTGTGCATGCAATGTTTCCCATAGATCTGTGCAGTTATAGTTCAAAATTGTGAAAAGCATCACAATGGTGCTATAACAGGCCGTTCTGGACAATTTGGGGCAGAGGTTCATCGTTAGCATCCAGGGAGTGTGTGTGCAAAATTTGGTATGGACCAGGTTAACGGTGCTGGAGATTAGCTGTTAACAGACGGACGGACACACGGATGGACGGACGGACGGAGTGCAAAATGTACTCTCCCCAAGCCTTCGGCTGGTGGAGACAATGAAGACCATTGGCATCAATGTATACTAAAATGTGGGTGACATTTATTGGCCTACTGTATATAAAAGACTGCTCTTTTTTAGAAGTTAAATGGATCAATCATCATTCTGTCAGGACAGTTCATGAATGGATAAAAATATTTAATATAAAATGAGTGCAGTGTTTGCAAGACAGCAGTGGTGAGAACAGCAGCAGCAAAGCAAGCAGGAATGATCGGTGCAAACGTCCAGATTAAATAGAATACTTTGTATTCTATTTGTATAATTATACACTCTGTATTTCAGTGCACATAATAAAAACAAATGTTTGATAACAGGAGGATGCAATCAAGCCAGAAGAGAAACAATGAAGACCGTCAATGTACTCCATAATATGAGCCGAACACCATGATAAAATATTATATGCACACTTGTATTCTCATTCTACAAACGTATAATAAATATTTGTTCAATCTATTCATGAGTTAACTGATTGAAATATATGACACTTTTCTTGTACCATTTGCGATCTCACCACGAGTCTGTGTGTCTCTGAGTCTCACTCACAGAAATACTTGGGGGTCTGCGGACCTCCTGCCTCAAAATAATAATAATTTAGTTTTATGCCCATCCCAAGTTCCCAAGCTCATCCCTTAAAACTCCCTCCCCAGCCCCAGACTGAGTACACCTCAAAATACATGTATCAATATGATCAAATCGCATTACCCACACTATGTATGTACATCATTTGGTGTTCATATCTTCAAACGGGTAAGGACTAGTAGAGGTAAACAGAGGTGGCAAAATTGAAAAAAGGCTTTGAGATGCCCTGCATAATGGAATGATCAATGCCTGTGTGCAAATTCAGATCAACTGTTCAAGCCAGTGAGGATCAGGGGGGTATGACAGACAGACAGGATAGTAGGATACCTATGTTTATGTTTAAAACTTAAACATAAGTTCACAAGACATGGTGAAGTTGGTCTCTAAAAGCGGGAGATGCACAAACAAGAACAAACCATGTACAACGTCATGCTAACCCTTTAACATGGGTTTGGGTCAATACAGTACCACTGTTAGGCAACCGGTGGCCCGTGGGTGGTAACATCTGGCCTGGCAAATGATTTTGTTAATCATTTACAATATCTGACAGTCCAACATATAGGTGATTCTCAAAGTGGCGTCCAGGGTACCCCCAGGAATTCTTGAGGGGCTTCCAGCTAAATTGTAGTCTGGAACCAAATAGACTCTGAGGCCCTTATTTATCAACGTGAAATGGGTGTAAACATGGGTGTACACGGGTGTACACCTAGGAGTACACTTATTTTTACACCCATTTCACGTTGATAAATGAGGGCCTGAGAGTGTACACATGGCATTTGTACACTCTAGGAGTTATGGGACCTAAATTTTCATACTGGAAATCCTTTTAGTTAAAAGGTTTGAGAAGCACTCTTATCATGCACTTTTGGAGTGAATCACAGGCAAAGAGAAGAGACCTTGAGCTCCTATTCAATGAAAGCACTTGTTTATCTCTGTTCAAAAGGGAGTATGTCTGTCTATCTGCAGGTTTTGTTTTTGTTTTTTGTTTTTTTACAAAATGTCCTCATTCAAGAATGTACTTTAGTCTTCACAAAATGATTACCGGTATCTGCACCTGTGACATTTGATTACACACACAGGTTCTATCAGTACGCAGTTAAAACACACAAAGCTTTCTTTAGTAACTTTTATAGCAATTAGTATATTATTAATTATTGTATGGTGTATGGTCTGTCAAAATTCCAGATCATGAATAAACCTTTGATTATGTTTTGGCCCATCATCTAACAAGGCCAAACATACTTGCTGACCTCTGCAGTATACTAACGCATGATGACATTTTATCTTAATTCCAGGCTATTCAAAACGGTCTGGACACCACAGGTACTACCACGATCCCAGCTGAAGGTCAGAATGCTTTTTTAAGTGACGGGGATGATGTTCATGTGAGTAAGCCTGGGCTGCTCTCAAACGAGGAACCCTATTCGGGTAATACCGCTTGTCTGGAGTCCAGCGAAGCAGCAGCAGACTCTGAACTGACTACCCAAGTTTCTGCTCCTGCTGTGGCCTGTTCAGGTGCTATCCTGGTTCACCAAGCAGCGCCAACACCCTCCCCACCATCATGTCAGGAGAACGGTGTGGTTGAGGAGCTATTGCCCCACAACGAGTCCCCCTGCCAGAGCTCCCTGGGAGACCACAGCATATTGGTCCATGCGGTTCATGTGTCTGAGCCACCAGCTATCCAAAATCAAGATGGCCAGACGCAGAATGCGCATGCTTCTGAAACCCAACCTGTTCAAAATAACAGTGAGCCTGAGATTGTGAATGAAAATCCCTCCTCTGTGTCCCCAGAGTTGTCTTCTCACAGTTGTGAGGACAACCAATGCAAGATGGTGGTGGGGAATGGAGCCAGCATGTCGGAGGGACCACAGCTTCGCAATGGTCAAGCAACCAGTGCTCTTACCAAGGAGCTCAATTCTGCACCAGAACTGGCTGCCACTGCTGTCACAGTATCATTTAATGCCGCCTCCAATGACAACTGCCACCCCTCAGAGTCCAGGGCAGCTGGAGCTGCACTGGAGCTGAAACCACAAGATCCAATGGACAAGAAACCCTGGAGCAGCACGAAATCTTCTCACACAAAGTACTTTATGACAGCTGCAGGAGTGGGCGCCTGTGCCCTGTTCATGGCATGGAAGCTGAAGCATTAAAAGAGATTTAAATCTTGTGATGGAATAGAAGGTAAGTCTTTTGAAAGAGGGTATGGTGCCTTATTGAAATCACACTGGACCATGAAGGCTCAAGGCTTTTCCACAGGGTTAGGTTTAATCTTTAGCCAGTAATAACAATCTATTTTCAGAACTTTGATCGCTTATAATCATCAGCCTTTTGCAAAGTTGGATTATGTTTTGTCTGCGTATTTTTTTCTCCAAACATGTTGAATGTTTTCAGCCCAATCAAAAATGACCAAATACTATTAGCGTACCCTCTTTATTTTATTTTTTATTATTTGTATCTTTCTCTTATTAACAAATTGACTAAAACTGAGTTAACCTTTCAGGTTATTTGGGTACTGAGTATGAATATGTGGTTTGTAATGGCATATCCTTTGTAAAGGCATATCCTTATCTGTTATATCATATAATAACACATGTATGTATTCTCTTGTCTGATGAGCACTTTATTGTTAATGCCCGAATGAGTGTCTTCCACAAAAGCACTCTTAAGTCTTAACTGTATACTGTAATGTTAAATAATAGTAATTTAGTTAGTATTGTTGTTGTTAGTGGTAGCTTATGCACTGTATTTATTTGTTTGTATAAATAAAATATACATATCCTTGATAATGAAATGAAACAGAAACTCTTGTACCGTTATGTGCACCAATGTCTGATGCGCCAAGTCATTAGATTATGGGTCTTATGCATATTTTTGAAAATGTATTCCAAAATCTATTTTAAAAGGATATTTACACAATGCACAATTGTATATTTTTGAAAGATGCAAATATATATATATTTTTTCTGTATGGGTTTTAAAGTCTTCTGATATGTGAATTTCCAAACAAATAAACAGCCATGCGTGACACCGTGACATGCCGTTTAGAAATTGATTATTTATACAGCAATACTGCTTCAGTAAGTGACCAACAATATATAGCCACAGATCTATAGTCTCGACTCAAGACACAGTGATGTCAAATAGAGTATTGGTTATCCCCTGAAAATATGAGTACCATATTATATGCCATTTACATTTCTTTCAATTGAATGTGTAATGTCAAGTGGGGTGAAAACTGAAAAGATATGTGCTCATAGAGTTTAATTAGGTATTTAGATCATTGTTTTGCACATGACTATAGGCAGGGGCAGAAGACTTTCTGGAGTCAATGCCTTGCCTTATTAATTATCGTATAATGAACTATGTTAGTATGTTTTATGATCTCAACTAGAGTTATAGTTATCAAAAATCCGTGTGCAACGTCTATGCACTGATAATTATTTCAATAAAATGTCAATGTTTTTCTGCCACATGTGTCAGCTGTGTGCATAGTTGTTATTTATTTCCCACAGAAAAAACACATACCGGTACATAATATTGTACATAATGTATTTCTCTCCCGCGAAAATATGCACTTGTCTTTAATCACTCACGCATTGCATGTACGCCTATGTTATACTATCTTGTGTCACTGTCTCCATAATACGTTACTAGGTGTTCGCGTGCGCGTACGAGCATAGCAGTTGACTGATGCCTAGTAATAACGTATGCAGCACGCGCCGTAGTATGACGGTGTCGCGCTGCGAAAATGGACGATCTACAAGCTCACGCGGTGTCACCGAGGGGGTGCAATGTGAGCTTGTAGTTCGGCTTATTTAGCCGCGCGACACCCTCGCACGAGGGACTTTAAAACCGGGCTTGAGTGGCCCACTTGCACTGTGATTGGCTGAGCCTTCCATCATCATCCACTCCACTCCGTCCTCTCCAGACCCAGACTGATACATATGAACCTTTATGGACGTTCAAATGACACCACCACCGCTTGGTTGGTAGCTGATCAAGCAAGCAATTCGTGCTTGCTTGGCAACAACAACAAGCGATCGCAATCAAAAAGAAAAGAGACCGCCGAACTGATCACACAATTGCGATTTGCGACATAATATATATATGCCGCTGATCATCATTGGCTTTCAATGGCGTTCAACAATGGCTATCGGCGCGACAATGATGATGAAGCCACCGACGGAGACGAAACGCCCACGAAGCAGATGCGGCGGTCCATGAAGGAGGAGACGCAGCCGAAGCGTGTCCTCCTGAACGAGCCGAACAATGACACCACCACCGCGGCGGCGGCTGGAATAAGTGCCACATCCGACCGACGCTCGTCCAACTCCGCGGCGAGGCAGAGGATCAGGATGGAGCTGCTGGGGAAGAACAGGCCGCGTAAGTGAACCTGTCTGTCTTGTCTGTCTGTCGGGCTCCGTGTATTTACTGGAGCGGGATCGTGTTGTCTTGTATGTTTACAAAAAATGGAAGGCGTTCCCATGAATATAGTGGTGGAAAGAAAACAATGAATGCTGCGAACGTGCCTTCGTCAAAACAAAGCCACAAAGGCCCCCGTGTTTCATTCAAGCTAGATATATTATAAAGGCGATTGATACAGCGACCATGTATATAAAATATATGAGAATGTTGGCATCGGTATTACGACGTTACGTACAGCTAATGAACGCTATATAGACAGGACCTGATTTCCAACAAGATGGCGTTTGTAGTACACATTGTACTATTGCTCCTGAGAATGGTTTCTTGCAATGATCAGGGGATACACACTGTGCACTCGATTCGATTTTTTCCCTCGTTGTCGATAAAGCATTTAAATACAAAAGAAAACGCATATTTAAGTTGTTATTAAAGCCTGATTTATGTTACACAGCAAAATTGGCTTCTGTGATTATGTCCACTCCATTGTGACATGCATTAAGTGTGTCATTCCATCATACTGCAGCGTTTCCATGGTTTGGCATGGACATTGGTGGCACACTGGTGAAGCTGGTCTACTTTGAGCCAAAAGACATCACAGCAGAGGAGGAGCAGGAGGAGGTGGAGAACCTGAAGAGCATCCGTCGGTACCTGACCTCGAATACCGCCTATGGTACGACGGGCATCAGGGATGTGCACTTGGAGCTGCAGGATCTGACGATATGCGGCCGGACGGGAAACCTGCACTTCATTCGGTTCCCCACGCACGACCTACCAGCCTTCCTCCAGATGGGCAGGAACAAGCACTTCTCCAGCCTGCACACCACACTCTGTGCCACTGGAGGTGGGGCGTACAAGTTTGAGTCCGATTTCCGCACGGTGGGTCCACCCGTCCACGGAATATGTTCTTAGCTTTGTATTGTTGTTCTAGATAGAGACTCTAGAGCAGTAATTCTCAGCCGTTGCAATTTCAAGGATGCTCAGTTTGAAATGGATTGGCCACTGACACCCATTTGGCCATTTTATGTTTTAAGTGTCTGGGACCCCTCAGTCCCTCACCCCAATCGACAGTATAAAAATGTCTGTGTACATTTTAAATATTAGAGTATACATAGAACCAATGGTCCCCACATTGAGAACCACTGTTAAAGTGCACAGTGGTGATGATGGAGAGAATGGTGACACTATGGTATGAGGCTTTCGAGTCATTCTGGCAGCACTGAACAACACGTCTAAAATTATGGATGCATCACTTGTACACAGACAGTTTAGACAGATTTGAACAACATCCCAACAATAACTTCAACATGTCAGAAAAATACAAAAGCGAAATGGAATAATCACAAAAAAGGCTTGTTCCATGGGAACATTCAACATGTAGCCTATACAGGCAACCATACAACACCGAAAGGAGTGAACTAGTGGTTCATCTAAAAATATAATGGGGATTGATTATTTTTTGGACACATAGTTTCCAATTCTTCTGAAATAAAAGTTTCCTGTTTCCTTCACACACAGAACACAGGCACACTCCTTCTGTTTCCTGCTATCCTCCTCTGTTTGTGTCTATGCTGACACCATTCAAGCTTTCTTTTTTTTCTCTGCCAACCTTATAATTCCTAGTTGTATTGTAGAATGTTTGAAACACTTAAATAATCAATACATAATTGATTATGTAATATAACATAATAATGGTATTCTTACTATTTTAAAGATGGCTGACCTACAGCTCCATAAATTAGACGAGTTGGACTGCCTGGTTCGAGGGGTCCTGTACATTGACTCTGTGATGTCCAGTGGCCCATCAGAGTGCTACTACTTTGAGAACCCAACGGACCCGGAGCACTGCATCCAGTTGGACTACACTTTGGAGAACCCTTACCCTCTGCTGCTGGTCAACATAGGGTCTGGAGTCAGCATCCTGGCTGTATACTCCGAAAAGAACTACAAACGAGTCACTGGGACCAGGTGGGTTATGATAACGAAACAGTAATTACAATCGATAATTAAATAGAACTCAACTAGGGATATAACCGACTACACGGCTGCTCTAAAAATTAAGGGAACACTTGGAAAGGTACTGACGAAATGATATCTGAAGAAATGTGGTGTTGAACAGGTTTTATTTCAGACAATTAGGAAATCTATGTATTTCTCATCTGAAATCCAAATGAGAAAAATCATGGTTCATTCAACTTCACAGAATGGAAGTGTACCCCAGTGTATTCTGATAGCCATCATTTTTGTGTTTTTTTTTTTAGATTGGTGGGATTTTCATTTTAAACAATGTTTTCACAAAGTGAGTTTTGAAATATAAGTATGCTAATAAATAGTTTAACAGACTAGTAGTATTTCCCTGTCACCAAGCAGGAACAGCACCTTCACATACAAGAGATAAACCTCAAACCCAGTAAAACATGCAATCACCTTTCCGCATGGAAGTTTCTGTTGAAGGGTGCCGGTCAGGCGGTGGTCAGTGTTTGGTGTCAGCTGACCCTGTGACTCCATGGTGCCCTCGTGTTAAAACTAACAGGATTTTTGAAGCTGTCAAGATGAGGCCATTCATTTACTAGCTATTTGCTTGTGAACTTTTGTACCGGTATTTAAATTTGTCGGTTGTACTGTTGGTCTAGTAGCTCTTTGTTGAACACACACACACACACACACACACAGCCTCCTCCTACCAAACAGGTTTGTTTCCACCAGTGGGGATTCTGTCTAGTGACCTTGAAAAGGGCACTTTAATTTAGTTTGTCTGGCACATACTGTAACTGCTTTGCGGCTCCCGGATACAATGGCCTTCTGTGTTTTCTGTTGGAATAGGATGCACAATATGTCCAGTTTTAATTAACAATTTAGAGACTTTAATCTAATCTTGTTGACATTAGCATTTGTGACTGGTAGTAGACCAGGGTTTTTGTTCCTGTATTTTACACTATTAACTTGCTATATGCAGTCACATGAAATCAAGTACAGTAATGTTACAGTTCAATTGTCGTGTCAGAAACTCAAGTGTGTGTGTGTGTGTGTGTCTCTTCCCAGCCTTGGTGGTGGGACGTTTCTGGGTCTGTGTTCCCTGCTGACTGGATGCTCTAGCTTTGAAGAGGCCTTGGAGATGGCCTCTCAGGGTGAGAGCACCCGTGTGGACAAGCTGGTGCGCGACATCTACGGCGGGGACTATGAGAGGTTTGGACTGCCAGGCTGGGCTGTGGCCTCCAGGTATCCACTACAATAGAGTGTGTGTGTGTGTGTGTGTGTGTGTGTGTGTGTGTGTGTGTGTGTGTGTGTGTGTGTGTGTGTGTGTGTGTGTAAAAATAACATTATATATATATTTTTTTTAAATTAATGGCCATTTAGCAAAGGGGACAACAACTACAGTTAATCACTCCCACACAAAACTAGCCACAGCCATTGAGTGACTAGCCACAGCCATTGAGTGACAGATCAATATTGATACACCCATCGTCGGCTCCACATGTGTAAATGACATGTCTGTGCAATATAAATACAAACATTGAAGCATCTGAACATTTAAATTGTGTTTGAATAGCAAGATCCTCTCACGGATCTTGTTGTGATGTTATACATCACAAGGATTAATAATAGATGGAAAGCAGTAAGAACGTCTCATGGCTTGCAAATGCTGCTATTATGCCAAATGTATGTAGAAATTCAATGTCATGACATTTCAAAACTATTGGATAAAGTCTAAACTAAAGCATTCCTGTTAATCTTGTGTGTGTGTGTGTGTGTGTGTGTGTGTGTGTGTGTGTGTGTGTGTGTGTGTGTGTGTGCGTGTGTAGTTTTGGCAACATGATGTCCAAAGAAAAGCGGGAGTCTGTTTCTAAAGAGGACCTGGCCAGAGCCACGCTGGTCACCATCACCAATAACATTGGATCCATCACCAGAATGTGTGCTCTTAATGAGGTTAGTTTGACACGGTGGATAAAACCTCCTTAACTAGGTATTACGAACTTACGAAGTATTATGATCATTGCTCAGTTAAATTATACGTTGAAAAGGCATATCTGTTCTCTGCTGTCGGGCAGAAACCAGTGAACTCCAAATTTGTGATATGAAAAAAGGTGTTTTCCAAAAAAGGCCTCATGGTGGCGTTATAACAGGCCTATCTGGAAAATGTAGAGGGCAAAGTTTCGGCTTTGGCATGCAGGGTGTATGTGTGCACAGTTTTCGCAGCGGCCAACAGTGCCGGAGATGAGCTGATAACAGATGGATGGGGAGCGGGGACAGACACGGGCGGACAGGCTGCAAAACATACAGTACACTCCCCACACCTTCGGCCTGGTGGAGATCACAAGTATTAAATATACCAGGCTTGACATTATATCTCTTATTTCCTCTGTGCTTTCAGCCTCTTTACGGTGCTGCCTTGTGGAATCTTGATCAAGCAGCATTGTACAGGGCTATGAAAGCGCAGACGGATATCTGCTGTGTCACCGTTTGTCCTCCATTTCTTAGCTTTTGTGATAGTATACACGGTAGGCTTAATTGATCAGAAATTAACAGATTTTATTTCTTGTCAAGTAAACTTAGCTGTAGTGCACTTTTGCATGAATGAATAGTTTGTTTATATTTATGGCAGGGTCGGCTCCAGGGCCATCTTTAGTCCCCTCTGGTGGACACGTATCCCCCGTAAGCTGCCCCACAAACTAACTGACTTCTATGTAAAGCAAAATTCATTAGCCCCCGCTCTAAATAGCCAACCCCCCATAGTCGCTGGAGCCATGGTACCATTTATGGTATCATGGCTCATGCAGTTCTTTGCCATGTATTTACACCTACATCTGAGATCATGTTTGTTTTTGAAAAAGTCTGAGAAAGTAAAACAATGCCCTAATTAGTTGCTCCCTTCTCTCTTTCTATGGTGAAGAACATCGAGAGGGTTGTGTTTGTGGGTAACTTCCTCAGGGCGAACACGCTCTCCATGAAGCTCCTAGCCTATGCCATGGACTACTGGTCCAAAGGCCAACTCAAAGCACTCTTCCTTAGGCATGAGGTAAGCTCTCCTGTACCAGTAGTTAAACAAGCGTGAAGACAATTCCACATTCTGTGGTTAATGAGGCTGCTGAATGAATCCTATTATGTCACATAATTACATCTTCATGCAATTGTAGAACACTGCATATCAGTAATGTATGTAATATAACTTTTAAATTTAGAATGGCCATGGTTGTTGGTATGTACAATAAATATTATGTGTGCCATAGTTATTGCATAATCATTTATTAGCAGTAGATACAAACGGCTCTGCCTCTAATAAACAAAAAGCATTACTTAAAATAATGATTTAGCAATGTAATAAAACCACTTTATTTTTTGTCTTTTTAGGGTTACTTTGGCGCAGTTGGGGCTTTGCTGGAGCTGCTCAATCCATCCTAAGCCATGGAGCACTTTTTACCTGAAGCATTGACCATTAGCACTTTAGAATCTGTCCAAATCTAACACTGTATCCAAAAATAACTGCCGTTGGTCATTCATCCATTAGGAAGCTACTGCCCAAAACGTAGAAATTAAGCCATATAGCCAACTGTCTTTCTAAGGTCTTTTCCAATACTCCTTTCAAAGGGTGTCAGATAGTTGGCCTTTGTTTCCTATGACAGTGCACAGAGTACCAGAGTATAGAACAGTAACACATTAAATGACATAATGTCTGTTTCTGTGATTGACATCTCAATTAACCTAGTTAACATAGTCACTGGAGTAAGCATAGTTAACATAGTCACTGGAGTAAGCACCACCCCTGTGTTTCTCCTCGCAAAACAATCGGAATGCTTTTCAACTACTCTGACCCTTGCATGTTTTCATGCGAGTACAAATACTACCTGTGACTTAATTGGAAATGCAGAAATGGCTATAATGTTATGGCTGATGAAAATTACAGTTTTCCCTCCCTCTCTTTCCCCCCTAAGCTTTGGCAGCTTTGGCCAATTGTATAGTCCCTTTTAATTATAGTGCTACCCTAAAATGACTGTTACATTGGGTTTGTGCTTTAACTGAGTCACTGACTGATATATTTTATTGTGCAGCTAAATTTTCAGAGCTGGGTTAATTAAGATTGGCATTTTAGACATAATACCATGTCGGAGGGAGGACTGTGCGACAAAGGGAAATACCTACAGTATGCACAGAGGCTGGGTATTCATATGTAATGAATAGGAGCAAGGATTAGGATGCAGGTGATTATTTTGTATTAGTTTTTTTCCCTTTGGCTGTCAATCCTTCCAACATGGCAGAACATCCCTTCTGGAAGCCAATCTCCACACTCTGTTACAGCACCTTGTCTATTTGAATACTTCTTACCCGAGGACATGTCTTTTATTGAGAACTTGAAGTAGGTGAAGACTTTCATGCTTATTAACCAAAGTGTTCAGAGACCCCTTTTCACTTTACACCGTTTTCAGTTTTTCATTCACTGCCTCGCAGAGGAAGCTGATGTGGTTTTGTGCAGTTAACGGGAATGCACTGATACAGATGCCAGTATGAGAAACCAGACCAGAACACTGCTAGACAGAAACGGTATCAGTGTCAGAATTTATATTGTACTAGAAGTTAGTACAAGCCTCTCTCAGGAGGCTCTCAGGAATAAAACCCTTTTCTTAACATGGTAAGGTTACGCACACCCAGTAATTTCTACATATTGAAACGGTCAACTCGACAGTTCATTGTCTAGTAAAAAAAGTAAATAATGCGGTAGTATGAGTCAATACTGAATAGAGTTGTCCTCATACTTGCAGATTGGAGAACATCCATTTTTGCATCCTCTTTGACAATAGATAAACACCTCGTGGCAAAGAGTGAAAAGGGGGACATGAACTTAGTGCACTTAGTTTGAAAAGACTAGACATTTTTAAATGTGTATGTGTGTACATTGATAGCCTGGCATGGACCAGACCAATATCACTGCGTAGATATTAGTCTGGAACTTCTGTGTTGAGATTTTATTTCCGAGGGGCAGTTCCAAACAGATTCCAAAGTCACAGCAAAAAAAAAGTCCCACTTTGAATAGTCGGCTCTGATTGGTCCATCACAATTTTGGGCTGAGGGAAATATAATTCAAACTGAGGAGTGCCAGACCCAATCTGCCCAGGGTTTTTTTTCCCCATGTGGCAGTTTGGGCTGGTTTCCAGGCTAGTACATTGACTGAGCCGGCCTACACGACACACAAGTAAAATAAACCACTTTTTGCCCCATTGAGATTAAATGAGACATGAAGTTCAATAGCCTATAAACAGAAGCACTTTTGTTTTTATGTCTTAACTTTTACCATCAGTATTATGTTGAGCAAAGGGACCATATACAAATTTAATCTGGTTATCCCTACACTGCCATCCAACAGAGATTTGAATTGATTTGGACTTGTATAGCCCAGTTGCTGTGGGTTATCAAAGCATACCTTTTTAGTTCTTCAGGATAATGGTCCTACTGTTTGTATTTAGGTTTCTTATTAAAGTGCCTATGTTTTTCTTTTTGTATTATACAAAGTTGACAATCGTATGATCATATTGTGGATTTGTATACCAGAGGTTTCCCTCTATTGGCGAATGACATACTTTGAAAAATAAAAATGTTATTTTTATTACAGAATAGTAATGTACATGTTCTTACTGAAACGTAATAAATGCACATTATTTTCTTATCGATTGTGGGCGTCAATTTCCCTTACACTGCTGAAATGAAACCTTTTCTCTTCTCTTTCTCTTCGGAAGCCAATTCAGATCAAACAATTTGAACTCGTTGGTGGATATTTTTCCCAGCGTGCTGTTTTTCATGTGATCATATATGTTTTAGGTGCTTATACACGTCTGAAATAAGTTGGGTCTCTTTACGTTACGCAATAATGAGCAAAGGCGGTTCTAAGACCATTCATGAAAGAGGTAGTGTCTTTTCCAGAGGAAAAATCCAGCCCCTTTCAAAGTTGTGTAAAAGTGCACGGAGTCGCCTCCTCCTCCTCTCCTCTCCCCCTCCTCCGCAGTGAGGGTTGTACAGCTGGCAATTTACAGACAAAAAGACTGGAAGGCATAATTGGCTTGGCTGTTAGGTGGACCTCTTGAACCCGCAAATTGGTGCCTCTTTTATTGGGAGATGAATTAGTGCAAGTTTGGGATGTTTAATTTACAGTGTTATTGCGGTTTTTAAAGTTTGCGAACTCCTGGATCAAACAAGGCTAATTCTGGAATTAGGAGGACCGTTAACCCTCTTCAGGTAAGAAAGTGAAAGTGCTCTTATCTGATTCCTTAGTGGCAACCGCGAAATCAAACACCGAAATTCCGATCTCAAGAAGTCGTCTGGACGAGCTCGGAATTTCGATGTTTGATTTGGCCAAAATAAAAATAATTGTCAAGCGACTGGTTTAGATTTCTGACCAGAAATCTAAACCATAGGCCTATAGGAGCATAAAAGATGCAATTCGTAATGAAGACCGTTGAGTACCATATCAAATAACTACGATGAAAATGATTCATGCTAATTAATACCAATACGCTTTTTTAGTTATTGTTTAATTGTGTCAAATGCCATTCTTCGAGTAACTTCAGATTTTATCTGGAGCAGTATCCTACTTATGCCCTTCCATGTATTTCTCCATAGACGAGCAAAGCGATATCATAATCTGGAATGTTACAATGGGAAAGAAATGTCTATCCAGTGCCAAGCAATGACCTAAGCAGACTCCTGAATTTCTTTTACAGCTCTGGTGTACTCACGTCTGAGTCTGTGATTCTGCCCATATATGTGGTCGTACAAAATAGATCTGGTGCAGTCTAGATTTTGTGTCCATATTTGTGGTCTTCCCAAATGTACAGTATTCAGCCAGACAGTCAAACCATAAAAAATAGACTTCCCAAACTAGACTGTTATACTGTCCTGGGGAGGGAAAATAAAAAACGACAATCACTAGATGCTAATTTGAGTGGTTGGATGACTTCTCCCACAAAAAAAATGAAACTAATTATATAGCATATCTAGTTTTAAGATTTTCAGCTACATTGAGTCAGGGAGAGATTTCAGAAACCAGTAACCAAAGGTTTTGTGACACTAAGGGAAGCTTCACTGTGCTGCTGATGGAGTTCTTTCGAATATACTAAAGTTTCTCAGTGAACTCTGATTTCATTAAACATCTGGTCTCAAGTTAAGACAACACAGGAGGTTGCCCTGTTTGTTTCTCAGCATCTCTGTCAAGACAGCTTGTGTTGATCTTTGACATGTCCTGATCCAGGAGCACATTGGTAGGAGGAGAGTGAGTGAGTGAGTGAGTGTGCGTGCGTGTGTGTGTGTGTGTGTGTGTGTGTGCGTGCATGCGTGCCAGACAAGTTTGCATTAAATATGCGTATCCTTGCCATACACTGTGAAATTGGATTCAGATGTCTCAGTGAGTCTCAGACATGTGTTGGAAAGGGTAGCTTTAGTTTGCGGTCTCTGGACAAACACGCCACACTACTGTATTTGTGTCTCTAGTGGAGCAACCCCCCGTTGAATGTTCCACCCTCAACCACTCAACTCAACTTATCAATAGCAGTCTTATGCACAACTCGGTATAAAGCCTACGGGAATTTATTTATGAATTTCACAGTAAGGGTGCCTGGATTGGTCATATCTCATACATATTATCTACACTGTTTGGCCAGGATGGCTTGAATTGTGTCATCATCCACATTGCTCTTACAGTGTCATAATGAATGAAGTGCCTTGCATGTCTGTCTCAAGACCTGTTTCCATTCCCACAACACTATGAATATTACTGTGCGACTACTAGGCTACACAATATAACCTTTTAGACCAGAGGTGACAGCCATGTCAGTTAAGGGCAGAACAATTATTAAATGACGGTAAACACCATACATAAACAATGTATTTAGTATTTTGAGATAGCCTATATGTTGACTTGATTGTCATTTGAGGCTGATGTGTGTTTAAATGTCTACGGCTATGCCATCCTCCATTAGAGTCAAGTAAACACTGGCCAGATGTTTTAACTCAAGCAGCTGGAGCAACTCAACACTCTTACATCCATCCCACTTCTAGGAGAAGTCACTCAAATCCATGTGCTCTGCATACTTTCAGCTCCTTTGTTTCATGTCTTCTCAGACTTGAGCTCATGCAAGCTCATGCAAGATATATTGGACCACTGAAGTGTTTATGCAATAACGTGGTGTTCCAGTTCAGGGGGCGAGAATGGAGTCAGCCAATATAGCTTGCATAGCATCATGACCATGGCTTGTTAGTCCTCTTCCAGACAATTTTTGGAGGTGTTGTTTTCCATTTTGAAGTCACATAAATAACTGTATAGTATGGACATTTCTATTCATAGCAATGCCATGTTTCTGTGCCAAACAAACAAATGTGCACGCTCCATCATTTTGTACTCATGATAAGGGGGAGGATAGAGAGAAAGTAAAAGCAGGAGAGAAATGAAAAACATAGCATAGAATATATAATTATATAGAATTAAAAAAAACGTAGAGATAGAATATGTAGAAGCATGTATCTACTACTATCTGCTACGCAAGACTGATGTCTAGTCTTGCGTAGCCAGGCACAGTCAACCAGCAACCTCTGTCTATATTGAATATGTCTGGTGACATCTAAATTCAATGAATGGGCTAAAACTGTGTGGAAACAATTCAGAAATTAAAAAATATATAAACAGCATGGCAGAATTGTTTTGTTTGCAAGACAGTGGTCGTAGGTTTGTAATCTGTAGCATTGGCTTTCTCTGCTTCTAGCCGATATATTGACTGCATGGCTATTAAAACACGGTCACAGGTGTTGTTACATGCATTTCCATTGTACCAGCTGCATCTCAGTTGTCTTGTGGCTTTATAATATCTTCTCATCCTCTCTCTCCCCCCTTTATCCATTCTATATCATCCCATTTATCATTGGAATGGATTTAATAATTCAATTAAAATACAGATCAAAGGTTTTTTTCTTTCTCAGGAATGAACATGTGTTTTTAATATTTTGTACACTCAGTATTTTAAACACATGGAGTGTCAGGTAAACGATGTATTGGCCCTTTGCTCACCTCATAAAAGTATTAGTACAGGAGCCGAAGGCTGATTTAGGGCTAAACGTGGTTTCGTCAGTAAAAGTTTTTTTCTCAACTGATTCTTGTAGCTTGGGGTCACCTCTTAAGAATTCCAGAGGGTGACAACTGATATCCCTTGAGCATTTTTAGTTATTAACCCCTTAATGTGACCACACCATTAACATCCCATATAAGCCAAAAATAATGTAAATTTCATCATGCTTTATGTAGCATGTGATATATCTAACTAGGGGGTTTTCATGATGCTGGATCCATTCCAAGCATTAGTTTTGCACATGCCCAAATGTGATCATAGCCAGATCTTTCCTGTACATAGCTATGGCCGTTTTTACCCCAAGGATTGTTTTTTATGCAAAACTAATGCTTGGAATGGATTCAGCATCATGAAAACCCCCTAGTTAGATATATCACATGCTACATAAAACATGATGAAATTTACATTATTTTTGGCTTATATGGGATGTTAATGGTGTGGTCACATTAAGGGGTTAATAACTAAAAATGCTCAAGGGATATCAGTTGTCACCCTCTGGAATTCTTAAGAGGTGACCCTAAGCTACAAGAATCAGTTGAGAAAAAAACTTTTACTGACGAAACCACGTTCACCCCCACGACTCCCGGACTATATTGCTTATCAAAGCAAAGGCAGACTTGAATTATGGACAAATTCAAACAGTAACCCATGTTTTTAGAGTGCATCTTTTGACTTCACTTAAACCAGTCTGTTACTGACTTTCTACATTCGACCTACTCCTCAGTTAATGAATATTGCTATACAGTAAAAGCATTGAAAGTTTCAATGCATTTACTGTATAGAAATATTTCAATTTGACACATTGAAACTGTATATATCGTCTTTATTATAATAAATTAAACATTTCCACGCACACCCAGCTGATAACATACGGACCTTTAAACCTTTAACCTGACTTGATTTTGAATTTCCATATCTGCAGACGCAAAAATGGAGAATTCCAGACGGCGGCAACATTTAGCCATCAGCCTTTTACTTGGGTTGTGGTTTCCTTCCTGCCTCACCCAGACCACGCCCTCAACCACAGCCTCTGTCGTGGCCACAACCTCCCCCCAGCCCCGTACCACCGCAGCCCCTGAGCGACTGAAGGTCAGGATGGTCGGATACCCCCGCAAACACAACGAGGGCCGCATTGAGATTTTCTACAAAGGAGAGTGGGGTACCATCTGTGACGATGATTTCTCCCTGTTCAACGCCAACGTGCTCTGCCGCCAGATGGGTTTTGTCTCTGCCACGGGCTGGACACACAGCGCCAAATATGGAAAAGGCCAAGGTAGGAGGCAATGGCATGCATTATTTCTCATGCACTTATTTAGCGGCACTTATTTTCATAGTGCCGCTTGAACATCAGATACTGATCATCAAGATCAAAATGATTGATGACAAGGGACTAAATTTATTTTGCTCCTATGCCACCAAAATGTGGAACAACAGCCATTAAGACATGTGAATTCCTTGACTTCTTCAAAACTGTTCTCAAAGGGCACCTACGGACTGCAATGCGAATCCATTTTAAATGGCACAACCCCTTCCCCATACGTGGAATGGGTTCAAACAGCCATAATGCTAGAATGCTATGGAAGTCAACCCATGTACCATCAATCCCAGAGCGGCATAACCATAGAATAGACCAGAACAAAATATTAATCCCCGCCACCTGGCAGGTTGTCAAATATTGGAGTTTCTTGAATTGCTGCATTCACAGTCTTGTCTCAAAATTGCATGGAAACTTCTTCCAAAAATATACAGTAGCGAAACAAGAACATTTTGTGATTTTAACATTTAAGCATGTTGAACCAAATATTTCTCAGAGCCTAGGATCATTTTGGAGCAACTATATTAACCCATTAAAATCGTGAAAGGATCTGTATCATTTTAGATTTTTGCATAAAAAAACGTACGAAAACGTTTGAGAACCACCAGTATACTGATTTAGAAGGCGTTGGTAGAATCAACCTCGTTCTTGATGCGTTAACTGTATATGTTGCCTGTGTACAGGAAAGATCTGGCTGGACAATGTGAATTGCAATGGAGGCGAGAAGAGCATTGAGGATTGTAAATCTCGGGGCTGGGGCAACAGCGACTGTACCCATGATGAGGACGCCGGGGCGGTGTGCAAAGACGAAAGGATTCCTGGCTTTGTGGACTCCAACATCATTGATGTAAGACTCCAAAAATACTTTTCATTGAGATTATGCCATAATTTGTCTGGTCCGTGTGAGCCTTCTTAACACTAGCTAAACTCTGCTGCTGTAAGCCACAATTGCAGGGACAATGATCGTAAACGTTCTGGCTTAGTGAGACTGAGAGCTTGTTAGAAGCCTGTAAAAAAAACATTTGCTACCACTTTTCCCACACTTTACCTTGCCTACTGTAGGTTTTTAACTTGCATGCATGGGATACATTTTATGCTTTAGTAACTCCACCTGTTGCCATATGTTCACCCCTAGTGAACATATGGTGGTAATTAGCCTATAGTCTATACCATGTGTGTGCAATCATCATAAAAAGGCAGCAGGTTCATGTCCTATAGACTAGATGTGTACTGTAGTCAATGGAAAGGTTTTCTCGCTAACCCTGCTAGCTATGATGCTGTTTTTTTGGATGGACTATTCTGAAATTATGAGGGAAATGTAACTGTAGCATATTCAATTCCGGTTGTCTTCTAATTTGCTTGCCTCCTTTTGAAGTCCATGTTCATGAACAAAAGGTCTGAGGTGAACAAGGTTAGACTGGGGAGCCCTTCACCATGGTTTCCTGGAAACAGCAGGAACTCAGCCTTCTAACTAACTGGACAGCAGATCCATTGAACTGATTTGACATCACTCTGATGTGCAGTATTTCAAAAATATGGTTTTCCTGAGAGAAATAGGTTTCTCAAAAGCAGAGTTTTTGCTTTCTTCTTTCCGTCCATCCTGTTATGAGTCAGACTGTCAACTGTGGTGTCCAGACAACAATTCGGGAGTGCAGCCAGCTTCTTTTCCACTTACTCAACATTGCAGTGACTCAGTGCAAATCTGGCAAGCAGCGCCATGATCACTTTAACCATTTACAAGGTGTTAGCGAGGAGATTTCAATCCTGATTCCAAGATTATAGTGTTGGTAATGGCTATGAGTGTGACTCACATGAACCGTTTAAAACAAAATGTTAGTGAGGAGATAAGAACCCTCAATCCAAGATTATAGTCTGTAATGGTTATAATGATGTAATGTGTGGGTGGGGAGTCACAATCGTTACAGACAATGATAGGTACTTGGTGCATCCTGCAGTGAAGAGGTATGCTTAACATTAAACCTTTATTCATTATAGCGTCTTTAGAAGAGCTCTCCCTGCATTTGTGTGTTTGTTGGCACTGCTCGTGCACATGCATATACATGCATGCATGCACATTTGTGCAAGTGTGCCTGTAGCTATAGTGCAGTACAATGTTGGGGTTTACTTATTTGAATCCAATCTCTTTTGGTGGATTATCTATCAATAATGTTTTTTTTTTCACAACAACATTTCACAACAAATGTTTGAAGATATTTGAAGTCTAGGGAAAATGACCTAACCTCCTCAAACCTGGTTTGATTTCCAACAGGCGCTTGTTGTCGAGAACAAGATTGAGGAAGTGCGACTGCGGCCAGTGGTTGTTATGGCCAAGAAGAAGAAGCTCGTCACTGAGGGTGTGGTGGAGGTGAAGTACAAGGATGGCTGGGCTCAGATCTGCGATGTGGGATGGACACCCAAAAACAGCCGCGTGGTCTGCGGCATGCTGGGGTTCCCGCACGAGAGGAAGGTCAACAAGAACTTCTACAAGTAAGTGAACCTTTCCCAGAGTTTACAGTCCTGTGGAACGATGACATTTCCTTAACGTCGCTCCTGCCTGGCAAGGGGATGTAACGGTACTTTGACTAAACCACAAGCAGACTTCTCAGGATTTGTCAGATAAAGACCAGTTGTTATGGTATGGACATGATAGGGACAGGCTAAGGAGACATTCCTCACTGTCTGCCAACAGCAGCAGGACTGTCCAGCACACGTGACAAAAGAAGACGAGCCTCTGTTTGTCCTATTTTCTTCAACTTGGGAGGATGTTTGTGTTTTTATAGGGATAGACAGAAAATAGATGCAGGGGTTTCAAGTCACGTTTCGTGTTCTTGTTTGTTGCTTTATAGAGGAGACCGAGGAACATTTTGTTAACTGTCTGCGTGACAGCTAGGGAAAGAGACAGCGAAGCATTTTTGTATCATTGTGTCTGCGCATGGCCCATGCCAGAGGGAGGGTTTTTGTGCGTGCGTGCGCGTGTGCGTGTGTGTGTGTGTGTGTGTGTGTGTGTGTGTGTGAGAGAGAGAGAGAGAGGGACAGAGAGAGAGAGAGAGAGGAATATAGATATAGTAAATGGGCCAACAGCAGTGATAGAGAGAGAGAGAACTATACTCCTATAGCAGCATCTCTGTCATGATCTCATATCAGCCCATGTGTTGCAACGTGCACTATCAGCCCATCGGTGTGTGTTGCAACGTGCACTATCAGCCCAT